>VZZY01005216.1:98976-117201 GCA_013400335.1 Eurystomus gularis | reverse complement strand
TCAGCCTCGAAAAGAGAAGGTTCTGGTGGGACCTTATAGCGACCTTCCAATACCTGAAAGGGGCCTATAAGAAGGCAGGGAGAGATCTGTTCTCGAGGGTCTATAGTGACAGGCTAAGGGGTAATTGTTTTAAGCTAGAGAAGGGTAGATTTAGGTTAGACAGTAGGAAGAAGTTCTTTACTATGAGGGTGGTTGAGCACTGGAACACGTTGCCCGGAGAGCTGGTGGAGGCCCGATCCCTGAAGGCATTCAAGATCAGGCTTGATGGGGCTCTGAGCAACCTGACCTACTTGGAGATGTCCCTGCTTATTGTAGGGGGATTGGATTAGATGGCCTATAGAGGTCCCTTCCAACCCAATACATTCTATGATTCTATGACTGTTGGAGGCAGTAGGAAGGAAACTGCAGTTTCACTGCTTTGCAGGAAAGGAACTGCAATGCCTCTGTGGTCTTTTTGTGCAGCGAGTTCTTGGAGCTTCAAGAGGGCAGTGCAAAGGGACAGAGGGTTTAAAGCAAGCAAAGGTGCAGTTGGTTGGGCTGAAAACCCACATCTCTGAAAGGCGGGGAGAGGGCCACAGTCTGAGGGGAGTTGTGAGAAATGCCCAAGGGTGACAGCAACCTGAGCTGCAGCTGGGAAGCAGGAGGAGGGAGAGGTCAACATTGCCTTGCCTGTAGAGAGGAGAGCACAGTGAGCCCCAAGCAGCTCTTGAACAGCTAGATTAGGGCCCTGTTAGTCAAGGCTGGACTAGGAACCTGTAGACTGTCTCAGACCTGAAGAGTGACTGTTTGTCTGCCTCTGAGTCCACAAAGTTGTGGTTAGCATCATGAAATGCTTGCAGTTTTTTCCACAGTATAAACCATGAGGTTTTCCATTGTTGGGCCATTGCTGCATTGCAGGTACTCTGTAAAGGTGAGTTGTTACTTCAACCTGTAGCTTGCTGTAGTGGTCTTCCTTTTTTTAGCTGCTTACCTTGTGTCCTTATAAGCAATTCTAGCTTTTCATGAAGAAGCATCACTAGTCTTTAAATTATACTGTATTATCAGAGTCCTTAATGTTACTACATCTATTCAGAAATCTCAAAAAAGTCCTAGACAACTATTTCAGTGATGTAGAATTATAACTGAATTGAATGTTGCTAACGGCTTCAAAACTCTCTGTCCTTGGCATTTTCAGCAAGTTGCCATCAGCAATTACTTCAGCCTTAGGACTCCTACCTGGCCAGGCTTCCTGTGAATTTCACCTCAAATTCAGTTTTAGACAAGCATAAAATCCCATGGTAAGGCTTTGTAATCACCAAGCCACCCCTAATTTATCTTTTTTTTTTCATCTCAGCAGTGCAGGCAGGAGCTTGTGCTTTGAAAAGAGCATGAGCTATGTCTCTGACAACAGGCCCATGTTTGACCCAAGTCAGACTCTGTTTCTGAACTTCAGCAAAAATCATTCATCAATTTTAGATTCCATTCCAGCCCAGTCAGGATATTTTTGTATTGTCTCTGATTTTCCCTTAAACATTTCTTTCTTACATAAATCATACAACTTTATATCACCCTGTAAACAAACTGTATAAAGTTTTAGAACTTTTCTTTTGCCTTTGGGAATTTCAGATGTAGGATGGGGGTTGGTTAGGAGAGATTAAAACTGTGCATGTGTTGGATATAATATTTTCATACTTGTTAAAAAAAAAAAAAAAGAATATTTAGGTATAGAAGGGCAAAGGACTGCAAATATTGTCTGCAATCTAAACAAAGAGTGAATCAAATCAATTTCTATCATTACTAGGTGGCTCAAACATCTTTTCAAGATCACTGGTGTCTGTCCATAGTTTCCCTGCAACAGATCATGAAACCACAGACAATGATATCAAACCGGAGTGGAGTGGTTCGCAAAGTGCTTACAGCCAGAAGTGGGTTATTGAAAACAGTGGCCAAAGAGCCTGGAGATGCTGACATGGGACTTACGTATTACTACCGAATTAATGATATTGCCAAGAAATGAGAGACTGGACATGTGCAATGCCCAGTGAAATAATTGACAGTGTCTGCCAGGCTGACTGATGCAGGCTATATTAGTATATTGTCTGTGGTGCTTTGCAGCATGTCTCTTCCTTTGAGCAAAATATGGAAACTATCTTTGTTTACCTAAAATTTGTGTGCTAGCAGCGTTCTCATGCTGAATGCATATGTTAATGAGAGAAAAAGACTTCAGCCTTGTCTCACCTTTACGGCATACCCCACCATAGGAGACTCCTTGGGTACTTGTTGATGTTGCAGGTATGCTCGAGCACAAGGGCAGAACAATTGTGATAATTTGCAGCCCTCCCCAGAGAGACACCAGGGGATTCTTGTCTGAAAAAAATTCCCATTAAGAGTTGCAACAGTCTCCTAGAAGCTGGTGCCTTATCACTGGAGTCCAGTGCTGGATGACGGCGTTGTCAATCACATACCCTCTCCCCCAAAAGCTGCTAGCTGCCAAGGCAAACTACCTGTCCTGGTGTCAGCGCATGGTCTCAGCCTCGCCACCCCCGCACTTTTTTCTCATTAGTGCACAAGCGGAACAGGCTGCTCCACTGGCCAGGAGCCTGCACCTCACATCACTTAACTGAGGCTCATGTGGGCGGGTAACCTCTCCAGCCATTTCTTCACTGAAAACGAATAGAGCCAACTCTTACCTCACACCAGCAGTCTGGAAAACATCTCTTCCCTCCTTCCCGTTAATTACTTGGATGGAGACATGCTGCAGCTAATAGCTTGAGGTAATTTGCCTAATTCACAGCTAGCCTGAAGACATTGTGATTTTGAGGGCTAGAAGATCTGTATTCGAACCCGAAAACTGTAAAGGAATCTTTAATGGCATGACTTATGTAGAAGACTGAATTGATACTTTATGGTTCAGAGGGACCCCAGATCATGACATCGGGAGCTCCTTAAAATTGCAGGAAAAAATACAGGCTTCAGGCTGGGTGACCTGAATTAAAGCACTTTGCAGACTGACCTCGCAAAATACATATTGTGCAGAGTGAGCTGTATAGCAATGTGCACATGGACCCTCTTAGCTGTGAGTGGCTACAGGCAGAGACACTAGAAGGCAGGTAAAACAGACAGCAATTGTGTTATTTTGGTCTCCCTAGGTTTTTCAAGTTGTCACCACATCTGACCTTCTGGAATAGTCATCATTCTGAAACACCCCAAAATCTGAAGTGAGAGCCTCAGGATGGCTGGATTTAGCTAAGGAGAAAACACCTTGAACAACTTTTGCTACTGCGTAGTGGCTCTCCTTCTCTTTATTTTACAGTTGCTAACCCTGTATCAATCACTTTTCTCACACTTTTAAGCTTTTTTCCACCCCTGTGAATTGTAGAGAGTCTGGAAAAATGCACTTCCTGGAGCTTCATTCATGTTCATTCGTTTAGTATAGCCTCAAGCAAACAGCTGAATGAGACACAGGATGAGCAATAGAAATGAAACTATTTAATGGGAAAAATACAGAAAAAGTCCCCAACATTAATGTCAAATTGATATTTCTCTTTCCGTTTTCAATGTGAATTTTGGAGCAAATTTATTAACCACTTTTGCTGACTGCTACATGTAATTACGAAGGCTGCAATGGCAGAAGTGATACGTGTTCTTGTGCTACAGCTGTCTGTGGAGTTCAAGAAACAACTTTATGGGCAGAGAGGGGCTCACAGCTGAGTGCTGTGCTCCAGAAAATGTGGCAAACCTGCTTTTTGTGATGATAGGCAATCAGCTTATGGTCATAGTGGTGCAGTGTACTTCTGGTGAAATTACACCAATTTCACCAAATCCATTTCTTACTGTGTTAAAACAGGTATAACACCTTTGTGATATATTTAACTTTTCACAACAGCGGTTCAAATGGGTTTGGATGGAAAATAAGCCCTAAAGAGAATGTAGTCTATGTTGGGATTCTTTTGTAAGAACACACAACACTTGTTGTGTGATCTAGGAACTGCTGAATTTTCTGAAAATACTTCTTACTGGCTCTGTTGAGTTCTTATCAAATAGTTTCCAGGTTGGCATGAGACTTATGTCTCCTGATTTTGGTGCCTCTATTAGTTCATATTCAGCATGAGATAGGCTGTGAAACTCATGAAGTGCTCTAGCTGCACATGCAAAGTTAAAGGACACTGTTTGGAATGTTGAATTTGGTGGTACATTCCTCTGAAAGCTTTGGCTTACACAAGTACTATCATGATTATTTTATTACTCAATGCCAGGTTTGCTATTCCTTTAGCATATTTGATCTTAACAAGTTCCACATTGCAAAAACTCCATGAAGTCTGTAGGGAATATATACAACCTTGCATGTTTATTTAATGTTGCTTCCTTCAAGACCACTTAGGACGAGGAGAAAGAAGAAGGCTTGGTTCCTGCATGTGCAGAAGTAAAGGCAGATTCAAGCTGTGTCAGGAAATTAGGGGCACACTTGGAATTAATTAATTTCTGTATTGCTTTGAGAATATTATATGCTGGGCTTGAGGAGTGCTGCTGATGTCATCTGCCATGAAAGCACAGCTGGAGCGCAGCATGAAGGCAGCAAATCCCTGAGACAGAATCATACTCTTGGTATTTCAGCCACAGCCACGTGCAGTTTTCTGGGAACTGATGCTGTCTTACAGACAAGGAAGTTGTCTGGAAGCAGAGACATAGATCTGTCCCCATAGGCAGGAGGGCTACCTGCCCAAAGGCGGGGTGGCCTTCAGAGCTGGTGTGGCACAGCCATTCACTAGCTCCCACGCACTTGTCCAAGCCACAGTCATTTGGGTCTGCCTATACTTGTACACTGAACTCTGCATAAAAAATGATGAATACTCTTTGCATCAGGGTTATGGAGATGTCTCCATACCTGAGCAGTATGGAGGTCCCTGCAAAGCACCTGGAGCAATAGGATGAGGCTGGCAAAAGGCAAGAAGACCGTCTCAGCTTAGGAACAGGAAGGAAAGACTTTGACTGAAATAGTATCACTCAAGTCCTGCAGATTGCCTCGAAACACAGACTGGCAACTGAGCTCCAAGTTGTGGTCAAATCCCCACACAGACCATAAATCCTGAGCCAAGTACCCTCTCTGTTAGTGTAGATCCTAACCAAATAGTGGAGAGGAGGACCCAGTTGAAATGAGGGCTGGCTGTACTCTGTCTTTCCTGATGTTGTCATAGTTTAAAACTTGTAAAAACATAAAATGGGACCAGTTTTAGGTCAGGCAGAGCTCAGTATAAATCAGAATTAAATAGCTGCTACATTTGTTCAGGGCAAAACTACAACTGTTAAGTGCATATTAGTTTTCCCCAGTGTAGCTTCACATCTTGCTGATGAACAGCATGCACCTTTCCACTAGCTCCCTCCTGTAGACACTGCGGTTTCCTGGGTCATTGTGTGAATCGCAACTGTGTAAGAATGGATTTCTTGTAACGTCAGTGCAAACAAAAGGCTCTTGCCCAGGAGTCTATCCAGAACAAAGTGGTCTTTGCAGAAGCAGGGGCAGTTTCCTCCTGCTTCAGCTCTTTTGTCTTCTGGATCTCAGTCCAAGCATTTTCCATACTATAATGCAAAATGCTGTTAAATTCATGATATTGCAACTGTCTTTGCCCAGATTAATAGAGTTAAGCTTTACCTTTCCCCATTCCTTAGTAAAAGAGCAGCACTTCCTCTGCATTTACAGCTCAGTAAGTGCAATGTCATCTTTCAGTTGGAATTTGGCTGCACTGTGAATTGTTTTGCTCTCTTTCCTTTCCTGCACAGCTGGAAATGAATCCCTATCCAGTCCTTTTTGGGATGGAGTGAAGAGTGGAGAGAGAGAAAAAAAATCTGGCAAGGAAAATGCTTGTTCTAGATAAAGTGAAATAAGTTGAAGTTAAACAAGGCAGTATCACTTCTTCAGGGATAAGCTGACGCTTGCATTATCACTGGACAGGTGTAGCAGCAGCTAAAGTAGGGGCAGACTGAGTAGTTCAGCAGTATGGGGAGGAGTGACGGCTGACCAATGGTTTGGACACAGGTCTGTGAAACACACACATGCTCTCAGTGCCCTAAAGTGGGGCAACAAAGTGCCCTGGTGTTTCGTGCAAACTATGGATGACCCCTTGTTGCATTCAGTAGAAGTGGTGAAGCTGTGTCTGGGTGTAGCAGTGCAGTCAGTCTACTCCCTCCCTGGGAACAGGGGACAGAATTGCAACCCTTACAAGGCATTTGGTGCAACTGCAAATGACGAGAGTGCACCACTTGAAGCTGTGATTTAGGCTCCTCCTAAATCACAGCTTGATACTGCAAACAACTCAGAGTGTGACTCAGACCCATGTCTCTTTCTTGTCACCACCTTTAGGGCCGCAGGACACGTCTGAGGCAGTGGTAGAGTCACATTCTCCCCTGCATTTCATGATGCTTGCAGAGGAAGAAAGGTCAGACCATTAAGCCATCAAGGTTCTGTTGGGGTTTTGATTTTGGAAAGTATGCTGTGGGTTTCTGTCAGACTTTAAGTTTTTCCACAAGTCATCTTAACAGCCTGCCTGCTGCCTGCTTCCACCAGGCTGCTCATTGCAGACATCAGCTTGAACATGTATTCTCCTACAAGTTCAGGAAACCTAAAGCTTCCTACAAAGATTTTAAACATACAAAAAGCAGAAGCCAAACCAGAAAGCAAGAAGCACTGGCCTAATTATGCTGAAGCTGTTTAGAGTAATGCCAAGTGACACCAGTTGTGAAGCTTCATGAAGATTAATCATGCACTTCCTAATTGCTTTGAAATTCTTCATTTTCCGTGCAAGAGAATTCACCTCTGCAAGCACGGATAGAAAGAAGTGTGAAGAGCAACAAAGAAGGAAAGGCAGGCTGAGTAGAGTTTCTTTTAAGCAACAAAATGGTGAGAACCTGTAGTTTGTGCAAGGCAGAATACAGTAATTAACAGGAAATTCCTAAGGCTCTTAAGAGCCCCAAAAATACCAGCTCAGACTTTTAGATACAAAAGCATGCTATTTTCCTCTGTTTGGCAGCATACTACATTCATATCAGGACAAACAGTATCATATATGTAAAGAGCCATAATGCTGCTTTGAAGCTAAACAGGAAAGTATATTTCAGCTTTTTGATCATACAGCAGCTCTTCAGATTGAGACAGTTTTCTTTGCAATGAGTACTTGCTCTTGGATCACACAGTGTATGATGCTTCCTAAGCCTGTTAGAGGTAATGGCACTAGAAAAGAAAAGCGAAAGAACAGACAGAGTATGAGCAAGAGTCAAACACAGAAGCTCAGTCTAGAAGTGCTGGGTTTTGCCCTGTCTCCTGTTGGGGCCATTCCCCTGTGGTGGAGGAAGAATTAGAAAGTTTATATGTCAGATGCTCTCCATCCTTCTCCTTTAGGAAGAATTAGAAAGTTTATGTGTCAGATGCTCTCCATCCTTCTTCTTTAGACATTTAGACATTAGACAAAGGATCTAAGTTGATTTAACTTTTTTTACTTAAAAACACTGCAATACTGGCACAGCTCTCTGTGTGGACAAGACTTATGAAAAGGAGGGGGGAAGAATTTGGGTTTTAAGTACTAGTCTTTAATTAGATTTACCACACTACAAAATCTTTTAATGGTTGAAGAGGAGTGAGAATCAGGGAGATCTTGAAAGGGACTGAAATTCTCACTTCAGCTGACTAGGCTACTAGGATGTCTTGCACTGTAAAATGCTTTCCTGACCTTCATTAGCGAATATGACTCCCACCATCCCACTGTGCTCTTTAGTGCCCCTAAATGTGCTACCTACTGCTGTCATAGCATTTTAGTACCTTGCCTCACCTGCTTCAATATTCTTATGCCCAATTCTGCCTGTGTGCCTCGATGTGAGTGGCAGTGGGAAAACACTCACAGAAAGACAGGGCAAGGAAGAAAATTGCAGAGAACCCCTGGCACCTGTAGCTTTGCATCTATAAATGATCCCGTCACCCTTCAGGGGTGGTGGTGGCCCTGTAGGACTTTACCGGAAGTTTCTTCTCTTTGTAACAGACCCATTCATTCATGTTGTATAATTTTATAGTGCCATTCAAAACTTCATCTATATTCTCACGGTTATTTTTTCCATTTTCCCAGAGCCCTCAAACAAACCACTGTCTTCCATTCACAAGCAGACTGACATACCCACAAGCCAATATAGTCATATAATGATAATCATAACTTAGCAGAAATCTGGCAATCACTGGCAAGCCTGTGATAGCTGTCTCCCAAATGTCAACCCGGTAGGAAAGGATAGGTACTTGCTGTGACCTCTGTGCAACTGCTACATCTCCTATTTAGGGCCAGAAGAAACGTATTTAAACTGCACCACATAGTGTAAAAATTGCACCACATGATGTTATTTTATTTCCTTCCGCATGGTCTTAAAATCCTCAATGTATTTGAAAGAGTGCTTCAGACTTAACATTTCACAGACTATTTCAATTCCTGTATCATCACCCAAACCAGCTGTTTTACAGGTGAAACCATTTGGAAGTCACAAAACCAGAAAATAAGTGCCATCAGCCATGTGTACATGCAAGGAAATATTCTTCTGGCAGCAACTGCACTTCCAGTGTGCTGTCACCATATGAGTGCCACCGGGTTCGTTTCCAGTAGAGGGCAGAAACTGACACGACGTTCCCCAGGCACAAATTTTATATGCTTAGGTTTTGCCAGAGATGCACAACAGAGATTGACCCAGACCAAGACTTTGCATCCAAAGGAGATGTGAGAGAGTTCAGAGAGAGTTCAGTGCTGTATATTAAGCTAAATTCAGAGTTCACTGCAGTAGCAATGTTCTAATGGAAAATTCTGCATCCAAACACCACCACCACCAGGGGATATTGCAGCCTAAGTTTGAACTTAACCCCTGTCATTCAAGCCACTCTCAGCTGTACAGTTTTCTTGTTTCCAGCTATGTGAAAATCCATCATTTTTTAAAGCACACTTCTCATTATGCTTAACATATTTTCGATTTCTTAGGCTTAATGCAATTATATGGTCTGCATAGCGTACTGTTCAATACCACCTTTGAGGGCTATGGTAGTGGTAGCATCTAGATCATGGCAAGATTCAGCAAATAAAGAAGGAATTATATTTTGGAAAATAGTGTCTGTGTAAAGCAGGCAATACAAAGGCACAAGTATTTATCACGCAAACAACACCTCCCAGAAAGTGAAGTTCCAATACCTATGGAAGAAACTGTTGTTTAGGAATTAGCTGTATTTTGAAACCTTGCTTTTTCCTCTCCTTTCCCCATGGGATGTTTTTCTCATGTATCTTTACTACCATCTCCTGCCTACTGATGGTGACCCTGTCAGCCTTGCACCAGAAGGATAAAAAAGACCCACAGGAGATACTATTCCTATGTACCAGGACTAGCTGATGGCCTCAGAGAGGTGGCTCATTCCTCACAAAGTGGCTCATTCTCTCACCCTGTTCCCTGAAGAACATTTCTGCTACAGTCTGTTTGAAAAATATGCGCAAAGGGGAACATATGGCTTATAAGTATTCCCTCCAAAAGCATGATTCTCTCAGTATTTTATATTCCTAGAGATTATAATCACATTCTAAAAGTCTGGGTGTTGTTCTTAACATTGTGTGTATGTCCCTGTGGCCCTTGGCTTTATCTTCCCTGTAGCTTGGCCTTTCAGGTTTTCTTTCACAAGAACACTTTCTTGTTTAGGTTTGGCAAAACATGGGATGAAAGACTAACCGATGCATTTGCTATGCAACTTCAATGTAGTGAAAGTCTTAACTGCATCCATTTAGCTATGGTAATGGTGACTAATGAGCAAATTATTAGCTGAATCCTTTTAGCTTTTCTTGCTATGAGGCAAGAAAATACCTTCTGCAGGAAGAACAAAAAAAACCTAAAATGCATATTAGTGTCTGAAAAAATGAAGGAAAAGAACATTTTTCTGTTCCAGAATATACACTGAGTTCCACAGGGAAGCTAACGAGGAAGCATCACACCCTTCAATAAAAATTCTTACTTCTTTATATTTACAATAGCTTTCTGTTACTTACTGGGTGTCAATAGCTGACATTACCCTCATGTGTAATGATGGGAACTGGAGATCAACAAGACACCTTGGAAGGAACACTGGGACAGAGGTTGACCTTCAGTTGTGTTTCTACAGCCAAAAGCTTGTTTTTGAGAAGCTTGGATGGCAGCAGGGTGCAGGCTGAGGACTGCCTCATCTGAAATATTTTTCAGACCTATGGCCCAGGGGACAGGTGCCTTTTGGAAAGGTCCCTGCACAGAGAGGCAGGGAAGGCACTGCTCCCTCACAACGCACACCCTCCATCCTTAGCCACAGCTTAAGCTCTTGACAGCTATAGCCACCAGTTTTACCAGTAAAACTGCTTTCCCTCCCACCAGGTCAAGCAGTTAGATGTGACTGAGGAGAAACACTTTGCCCACTTTGATTGACCTTTTTTATTCTTCTGCTCTGCACAGCTGAGAGCAAGGGTTCAAGATTGCAGCTGCAAGCATGCCTGCCCTAAGAGGGGGGATCACAGAAGCAACACTGATACAGGAACTGATAACTAATGTGACCCAAGCCCTTGAGGGCTCAGATGCACAAAGTGTCCTTGTGTGGTGCAAATTCTCACGCTGCAGTGTAGCTCTGTGTGTGGGAAGTCCACAGCGGCCTTGCAATAAACATAAGAAATTGCTCGGTCATACCTCATTTTGCAAATGAAAGCCATTTCTGTTCTCTGTAGTTAGTAAGCAAATGAGACAGCAGGTGATTTACCAGATGATACTAGCACATTTGGAAACTCAAAATAGCTTATAATCTGTGAAAATGTACAAAATTCAGAGGATGTGGCTAAAGGAGAGAGTTGCATGACATTATGTGTCTCTATCTTCTGGACTTCATTCCTCTTGTAGTGACTGTTAATACCTTAAGTTACATATACTTAACATCCTATGCATAATTACTTTCCAGCTTCACACCATATGCCAAACTGGTCTGTCCACAATTCACACTTGAGTTCTGCTGCCTGCCCCCTTTGCATCTCTGTCCCTGCTGATGCATTTCACCCATCCTCTGGGCTTTCTCCTGAACACAAGTCTGAGTCCATGGCAGCCTCTACCTGAGCAGGGATTCTACTGGGGTTTGCTTCTATGCCCATGGGCTGCCTACCTGGCTCTAGAAGTCTGTGAGAACAGGTTATTTAGAGGAGAGAAGCCTCTTGTTCCAGGGTTGCAGCAGCAAGAGAGAGAGCTCACTTTCATTGTGACCACCTACCTTCTAGGACAATTAGTACTGCAGTAATGAAGATTGTAAGGGTGAGCTTCTTACAGGGCTGGAGTGATCTTTAGTAGGGACAGGCTTGATGACAGCAACCTCATGATGTCTGAAATACCACAGGGATCCTCTAGCGGGATTCAGGAATGCCTTTATCCTCATTTACTGGCTGCAACAGGAAAGACATATGATTTTAATTTTAGCTAGCTCTCCACCATTTCAGAGAGATATTTACATGAGTATAAACTGACAGAACAGCTCTGCACAACAATGGCTCATTGCAGCACCACACGGCATAAAAAAACTCAAAATGACACAGTATAGGACCTACCAAATAACACCTAATGGAATAGCCAAAAGCAACCACAGAATAGTTTAATGCTTAATACATAGGCTTCCATGTATTTTTTTCTCACTGTGTAAGTGGATTTGTGTCTCTCCATCAGCCAGTGAAGATAACTACTGGACTAGGCATCTGACATTCTTTATTTAAAAAACACATAAGCTACTTTTCCTCTGATAATTTTGTTGGATCCCACAACAGGTTAGTTATTTATTCATTATCTTTCTTTTTCTAACAGGTGTTCTTGTAGGGTTGCCATGGGATTTGAGCAGCATTTGTTATCCTGAAGGAGACAGGTTAAACAATATTCACATTTCATGTGGCCAAAGAAATTATAGAATATGTTGAGGAAAGTGGCCCTGCTGTTGCAAACCTGAAGGTTTCTCAGTACAGTAATGACAAGAAGAGCAGAAGAAAATAAATCAGTAGGATTAAGAGGAAGATTCCAGGTTGGAACAAATTAGGCTTATTGCATTAGCAGAACGACTGTGGTGATGTATCATGAGGCCTAAAGAATCCCCAAGGACAGTTTGGCATTGGAATAGCTCTTGACATCTAGCACATCAAGGATACCAAATGCTTTGTTAGTCCTGTTAGCCAACAGTAAGGCATAGAAGAGAAAGAGCTTAAGCCTCATCAGATACTTTTCAGCTTTTATTTAATTTCATTTTTTTAATTGGCTGTGTTTTGTCTATGTCACCAAAAGCTACAAAACCAACAGATTTTTTTAAATAACATGTTGAAAGCAGTGGTCAGGTCCCTAACTGTGGGAGTTTCCACCCTTTCAGTCATGGCTGTTGCATCTGACTGTGTAAATATGGTATGGCTTGCTTGTTGAGGACCATAAACTCTCTTATATTCTAAATAAATTCTGGATGCTCCAAACCTGACACTATAGGAAGCCAGAGCCTCAGAGACAAGAAGAGGCTCAGTCTGAAAGTTCACGCTGAACATAGGCAATATGGGACTTTGCCTCCGGCTGCTGTCTTGTTGTTTGGAAAGACACTTAACTGTCCTTAAGCATTTTATTGTGAAGAATATCTTGAAACTGCAATGGGAGAATAAGAGCATAGCAGGAGGATGCATATCTTGGTTCATGCATCCTTTCAGTAGCCCATTGTCTTGTAAAAAAGAAAGCAAATGGATAAGGGTTTTTTATCGGTCTTGCATTGCAAAGGGCTCTTCTTCTATGCCCAAAGCCAGCCTTGCCAGCACCCAGTTCTTTCTTACCTCATGCATACACCTGGAAAGAAGAGGAAAAGAAGTATCTCTTTGGCAGTTTTTCAGCACTATCCCATCCCATCCAAGGCTTGTCTACTGCAGTAAAACCTGGCCTGACACATGCTCATCACTGCATGCTATTGCAGTGATCCTGAGTCTCCATGCAGTACCTGCAGAAAAGGATACACGAGTTGTACATGGGCAAGATGCTCCCCTACACTGTGGACTTTCAGGCAGGACTTTTATGCCCGAGTGCTCACACTCTTGCCTGTATGACGGGGCAGTGGTACTGCTCCAGTGCACGAAGGATTGTGAGATGAGTGACATTATAGTCATGAAAGCAGTCAGTCCCTGTGGTGAGAGAGGTCACAGTGCTTCAAACAGGTCAGCTGAGCTGGAAATCTTAAGGGAAATCTTGCCTCATAGACACTGATATGGATAAATACATGAATGGCCGAAATTTACTTCAATATGTGGAGTATCTAAAGTCATATCCCTACCTAAAAAGTAGGAGACAAAGCAACAAAATACTGCTGACATATGACATATCTTCTTAGCTCAGAGCTGTGACTCCATGGGAGGTTCACTGTGGGAGCGTTGGTTATGCTTTTGTTTTGTTTGAATGTGGAGGCTGTGACTGTCCTGTCTTGCGCACACAGGTACACATTTATGCATTCAGGAACATACTTGTGTTCCCAAGAACACTGCAACTCTTCCAGCAGAGCTGGAGGGTCCCAGCCCACTCCCAGTAACCCTGTTCAGCAGGCAGCATGGAAGTATAGCAGTGATGCCAGAGGATTTGCCTCCTGGAAGCAGTGAGTTACTTCCACTGTACATTTAGGCAAATTTACCTTCCCAAAGCGCTACTGGAAAAGTCAACAGAGATGTCAGGGATTGTGATAGCTTATGCTTTTTGAAGCATGATTTGGCGCAGCACAGCACAGCACCAAGCAGACTGTTACCTCCCTGAGCTCGTAGTACTGAATGTCAAACAGGAAAAGACAACTGAGTTTGACTGCATACGTTTTTCTATTTGCCATATTGGCAATGTTACGGTCAAGATAGTGCTCTGTCTTAGAGGTTAAATTGCTGTGGAAGCTGAGTACCAACCACTCCTAAAAAACCCAAAGACAAATTCACTTTAAGCTTTGACCACTCAGAAGTGTTGATTTTAGCCATAGCAATCTGGTACCAAGTGAGACCATCCTATGAAGGCACAATCATCAGCAGCTCCAGAGGTGTCTTTGCAGCGCTCATGATACCAGTTCACTGGGTGCAGGGAGCTGACTGCAGAACTGACTCCTGCAGCAGTAAATGGGAAGATTGCCAAAGTAGAGCATGGCATGAAGAGCAACAAAATTACATGGAGAGGCTGATCCTTTAATGTCCTTCCAGAATGCCTGGTCACAAAGGTGCAGGTCACAGTACTACAGGAGTCCCTCCTGTAGTACTGTCCCTAAAGGTCACTCAAAGGAGTTCATTTGCTGGGGACAGGAGGCATCTAGCAAGAAAATTTAGAAAACCTGTTCCATGCATTATCTCCACAGAGCAGTGTTTATGGATAAAGCAATGCATGAGGATTATTATTCCACAGAGTATGTAGATAGCACCTGGGAGGCTGAGGCTTGAAGGCAGAGGAGCAGGAAAAACTGCCCAGCTACAACTTACCACAGAATAAAATGACAGTGACACAGAACAAAATGGTCAGAACTGGGTCCAGTCTTGTTCATCATACTCATCAATGACCTGGATGAAGGGACAGAGTGTACCCTCACTAAGTTTGCTGATGATAAAAAAAACTGTGAGGAGTGTTTGACACACTGGAAAGTGGTGTGACTTGGACAGACTGGAGAGTTGGGCAGAGAGGTACCTAATGAAGTTCAACAAAGGGAAGTGTAGAGTCCTGCACCTGGGCAGGAATAAACCCATGCACCAGCAGAGGTTAGGTCTGACCTGCTGGAAGGCAGCTCCATGGAGAAGGACCTAGGAGTCCTGGTGGACGACAAGTTAACCATGAGCCCGCAGTGTGCTCTTGTAGCCAAGAAGGCCAATGGTATCCTGGGGTTCATTTGGAAAAGTGTGACCAGCAGGTCGAGGGAGGTTCTCCTTCCCCTCTACTCTGCCCTAGTGAGGCCACATCTGGAGTATTTTGTCCATTTCTGGGCTTCCCAGTTCAAGAGAGACGGGGAACTACTGGAGAGAGTCCAATGGAGGGCTACAAATATGATGACGGGTCTGGAACACCTCTCTTAAGAGGAAAGGCTGAGAGACATGGGTCTGTTTAGCCTGGAGGAGAGAAGGCTGAGAGGGGATCTTTCCAATGTTTATAAATACCTGAAGGATGGGTGTCAAGAAGATGGGGCCAGTCTCTTTTCAGTGATGCCCAGTGATAGGACAAGGGGCAGCAGGCACAAACTGGAACACAGGAAGTTCCACCTCAACATGAGGAAATGCAACTTTACTGTGAAAGTGATGGAGCACTAGCATAACCTACCCACAGAGATTGCAGAATCTCCTTCTTCGGAGAATTTAAAAACCTGCCTCGATGCATTCCTGTGTAACTTGCCCTAGGCGGCCCTGCTTTGGCAGGGGCATTGGACTAGATGATCTCCAGAGGTCCCTTCCAATCCCTAACATGCTGTGATTCTGTGATTCTGTGACAGTGGTGAGGGTAAGCACAAAATACAAAAATTTGGGTAAACATAGACTAGTCCTTCTAGAAAAAGGAGTGTCAATAGATACTTATCATTACGTATCAGTATTCATTAACCGTGTTAATTCTGTTGTGTTCCCCAATTAACTTTTTCAGTAAAGATATCTCAAAATCAGTTCTTTAGAAGTGAATCACAAAGTATTTTTGATACAAGTGACATTAGGTTTTTCAGCTAAATAATGAAGGTGTCATTACTTAGGGTATGGCTGGAATTAAGATTAATTTGCAGCTTGTAAAAGTTGTGGCTGTACAGGAACAGTAAGTGTGCCACTGCAAAGCAGATCCACATTAAGTTTATGAGAGCAGCCCCTAGATTTTGCAATGAAAACCTTACAAATTTTTCTCTATACTGCATCTCTGGCTCTAGAACAGCATAGATTTAGTAACAGAGCTCAGGAAGCAGCAATCAGCATGCCAGTCAGGAAACTGCACAGAACAAGCTCAGGAGAGTAACTCTTACTCTTCTTACAATAACAAAATTAGGAACTATAGTAGGAACTCTACTTGAAAGATTCAGCATTAATTTTAATGTTATAGCAGATGAGAATATGCCAAATAGATGTAGTACAAAGCTGCTCAATTGCAAGAAAGGCAATGCAGAAAATTAAGAAAACTGTAAAGCAAATTAAAACATCTAAGGCATTAAAAATAAGAAGCCTAAAAGCATCCAGGAAGCTTTAAAAAAAAAAGTCTTAGAAGTCAAAGTAAATTGTGTGCCACAACTCAAAGAGAAAACAAGGCAAACCAAGCCCTTCATAGTTCATAGTCCTTAGATGCTAAGGAGCTTTCAAAAGGAAAACATAGGCATTTAAAAACTTGAAAGGTTCTGTAAATGAGAACAGGAAAGTCTCGAAAAGGGATTGGGGCAAATTCATGGATGGGAGGTCTGTCAGTTGCCTCTGTAAGACATAGGAAAGTGCTCTTGAACAGGCCCAAAAAAATGGATATGGTGGGAGAGTAGTACAAGCAAAATGGACCACAAAGTGGGGCCAGGCTTGCATGCTTTACCCAACTGTGCTGCTCTTCAAGACCAAAAATGGATTGGGTGAGCTTCTGGGTTGAGCTGCTAGCATGTTACTTAAATTCTTATTTTACCCTTGTTTAGGTTTAAGTTTTCGCTGTTGTTAAAATCTACTGAATGTAACCAAAAAAACAATAAATGAGTAGGGATATTTTTGTCATAGAAGTGTGTCCCTAGAAATAATGCTAAGACTCACACTGGTAACTGCTAAGGTTGAGGTGGGAAAACTTGATCCTTAAAGCAAAAGTTAAAGACAAATTGCAACAATGGCATTTCACAATGTGATTTCAAGATGCCCCCAAGCCCTACCTCAAAAAATTTAGGACAGTAGATCTCTTTCCTAGAATTACTGAGAAACTTCTTGTAGTTTTCTGTCTGTGAATTTGGACAAGTGTTAAGATAAGGGTTATATTCAGTTAAGCTGAAGGAAGGGGGTGTATTTACTGTGGCATTCTGAGCTGCTCTGAATAAATTTAGATCAACAGCTGTTTGCTTTGTTGGTGATAAAATTGGGAATGTGATTTTATGGGTATCACTGAGGCAAGTTGGAGCCTAAACAAGATGATGGGGTTTGAGTTCATGCTTGAGAAATGTTTGCCAGGGGAAAGTGAACTCCAGATTAATTTAGGAAAGGGTTAATAGCCACAGGACTTCTCAGTGACAAAATTAGGAAAGCCTTACCCATGAGGTTCCTAAATCTAGTGTTTGAGTAAGAGTGCAATAAAACAGAGTCTAAATTCCACAGGTAAATTAAGAGTGGCATTTGCTAGTTTAGGCCACAGTAAGTGTAGACTTTTTGCCTAAAGGTCCTTCAAGAAAGACAGTTAGAAACTTCATTCTGCACGGTATTGCTTCAACCCATGCAATGCTGAGCTTGGGATTAATTTTTTGTGTCTACTACAATGTGATCTAGAGAGCTATGGCAGCAATGAGGAGAAAGCAGTGAATTCAGGACAGTAGGTTTTAGCTTCCAAGAGACAGAAATACAAATTGCACTGGGTGTCACTGGAGCTAAGTCTGAGCCTATGGTTAGTCCAGGTATACTAAGGTAGAAGCAGAATAACAACAGTAAGGATGCCATGGGAAGGCCGACCCTTGTGGCCAAGAAGGCCAATGGTATCCTGGGGTGTATTAGAAGCGGTGTGGTTAGTAGGTCAAGAGAGGTTCTCCTCCCTCTCTACTCTGCTCTGGTGAGATCGCATCTGGAATATCGTGTCCAGTTCTGGGCCTCTCAGTTCAAGGACACGGAACTGCTTGAGAGAGTCCAGCACAGAGCCACAAAGATGATTAAGGGAGTGGAACATCTCCCTTATGAGGAAAGGCTGGGGGAGCTGAATCTCATTAGCTTGGAGAAGAGGAGACTGGGGGGTGACCTGATTAATGTTTATAAATATGTAAAGGGTGAGTGTCAAGAGGATGGAGCCAGGCTCTTCTCAGTGACATCCAATGGTGGGACAAGGGTCAACGGATGCAAGCTGGAACATAGGAGGTTCTGCATAAATATGAGAAAAAAACTTCACGGTCAGGGTGACAGAGCACTGGAACAGGCTGCCCAAGGGAATTTGCAGAGTTTCCTTCTCTGGAGACATTTAAAACCCGCCTGGATGCGTTCCTGTGTGACCTGATCTAGGAGATCCTGCTCCGGCAGGGGGATTGGACTAGATGACCTTTCA
>VZZY01005216.1:79251-98959 GCA_013400335.1 Eurystomus gularis | reverse complement strand
ATCTCCAGAGGTCCCTTCCAATCCCTAACATTCTGTGATTCTGTGATTCTGTTAGGGGTTTGAGATGAGAGAAAAAAGTGATCTATAGAAAAGAAATTACTCTGTCAATCTCATTTTGTTGATTAGTCCTCAAGCTTTGTTTAGAGTAAGTTGTTTCTTGATATTGTAGGTTTGAATTTGAGTTTCCATTTGAGTTACAAAAATTAAAGAAGGAGAAAGAAAGAACAAGATTAAGCTGTGGCAGCTTCTGGGATGGTGTATTTATGTCTGAAAATGAGCTATTGGCCATGAGGGATCCAGGAAAGTGAAAACAGACAAAGTGGCAAAATTTGGCATGTCTGGGATGCATGGATTGCTGTAGATCACCCCATGGACACACTACGCACTCCTCATAAAGAACTTCCCACACAGCTTCTCTAGGATGTGAGATACATACTTTTAAACTGCAGTCAGAAAAATGGTGGTGCCTAACTCCACAACGACAAAACTTGCCCTTTGTGAAGTACATCCTCAGTAGTGGAAAATGCTACACAGCTTCATAATGAAAAAGAATGGCAACATTCCCTAAAAAGCTGGCTCTGGTATTTGCTTTATGTTTCCTAAAGCTATTGTCCCGCTCCAAAGCAAACATGATTAAGATGGCGATGGTGCGTCTGCACACAATTTGCCCGCACACAATTTGCATAACAAAATGCTTTCGGTTGCCTCTCTACCAATCTGTGACTCTTTGAAAGCCAACTTTGTTATTCTTATAAGTGGAATCAAGGCAAAACCAAGATATCTGTAACATCCATTATAGCCGTAGGTATACTAGCAGATGGGAATGCCATTTATCATTTACCTTTTCATGGTTTTGGATGAGTAGAAGTTACTGCTGTCCTCATCTTTAAATAGAGGGAAGCCTGGACAGGTGACAGATTCCAGCATGACATCTTTCATACAGCCTTTTATTTTGACCCGAAAGTTTTGTCGTAGGCTTTGCATTTCTTCAGTGCTTGTTTCCCAGCCTCTTCATTGTAGTGTAACTGCAACAACTTACTGAGATCTTCTTAAAAGCACTGTTACCAAACATGTGAAGTCTTTAACTTTCTACTGGATTTACATACCTCAACAGCTCTGCAAGCAATTATGTCCTTTACTATGTGACATAGCTTAAAACCCTAGATTCTTCAAGTCCTGAAGCCTTTGTTTCAATCCAGCAAAAAGTGGAAGTTTTAACCGCTTATCAACATTAGCATCATGAACTGACCCATTCTCTTTAACTAATGCCTTTATTTGGCACAATTATTTTTACTGTTGTTGAAAATTATCTTTTTGATTGCATGAGAATTGTGAGTTGGATCTTCAGAGTCTTTATTTTTGGTGTTGAGGGAAAACTTCTGTCTAGAGATTAGGATGGAGGGGCCATATTTCCAATTTAAGGAAAAGTTCCTTTGACAGTTTGCCCCTAGTATCCACTAGAGTCCAGAAAAGTTCAAAGGGGGCTTGGTTTTGTAGGAGCTATTTCTGTTGAAAACGTTTGTGCCATATGACAGGGGCAAGGAAATTTGAATGGAACAGATTTTTATTTTCTGAGAAAAAAAAAACACCACCCTTGCTTTTTGCAAGAATTTTTGCAAAAGCATCTGATGTCACTGGAACTCTGGCTACAAGCTTTTAGGGCTAAATGTGGAGCAAAAAATGATTCTAGAATATGTTGGGTACAAAGCTGCTCAGTTGTGGATTGTGAGTGGGTATATTGGGGAAGTTGTTATTTTCAGTTTTCTCAGCACTCTTGCTCTGAAGCATTTCTTAGATAGAGGATGCATTTACATGCCGGTAGTGTACCTCAGACTCTGCAAGATTTTAAATTACTTTTGGAGGAAGAGGACCCAGGTAAGTAAAGAGGAATTTGGACTTCTAATAGGAAGAAGAAACTAAATGTACTCAAACATGAGACCTCCCATGCTGGAAATCTGGAATTCTCCCAGGCTTTTTAAAATCTTTTGAGTGAATTCAAGATAGAGGTATGAAGATGAAGGCAGTTGTTTCCATTAGATAGAAGCAACTTGTGCTTCCAGCAAATTAGTTTTACAGAAAAACCCAACAAGGAAGGATTTGTATGCATCGTCTCTCACCCAATTCCACAGATTTAAAGGACCCACTAAGCATCTGGATCCTTTAGCGCATTTTCAAACACAACTCAAATGTGTCGAAGCTGCAGATTACTACAGGCCATTCATAAATCAGTGCTGAAGTCAGAGGAAAACCTGCTGCATTCCCCTGTTGTGAAATTGCTCTGTGTCTTTGCTGAACCATGCAGTAGTGGAATGTTAAATGGCATGAAAAGCACTTGTGGATACTGTGATTTGTTACACTTGTTACCTCTGACCTGCTTGTAATTCAGTACTAAAGGCATACAGCTTACTCTTTACTCATGACCCTCCTGTGTGGCACGAGTTTTCTCTGCTCTGTGTTTACTTGCGTGCATCTCAGATTTTCCCAGTACTTCAAAAGGGTTTTTGACCACCTGCAAGATATCACAGTTCCTACAAGACATCATGTCCCGTGCTGAGAAATCAGAGTCTGAAGATTATCCCATCTTTTCTTTGCTTGGAGTATGCCTTTACTTGGGAACATGAAAAATGTGTCACCTCCATTTCTCCTTGTTCTGTTCCTCATCTGAACTTATAGTTGTGTCTGGATGCTTTAGCAATAAAATTATTATTTATTTGTTGGTTTTCATTCTAGCCAGCACTCAAGAGCCACCCAGGGTAACTAAGAAGGAGCTATCTTCAATTATTTTCTTTGCTTTGCTGCACAATAGAAATAGTGTACATTAGCCAATATTTTGTTACTTTGCTCATGAAATCAATCAGATTCATACCAAAGTGACTGCATCATTGAGACAAACAAGATGCAGAGAAACAGACTTTTAACTTTTTTGCTCCGGAAAAAAAATGGGCTTGTTTTCCTCTTCTCACTTCTGAGAATACTGAGACAGTTTTGGCTAGTGCACATGCTCTTTAAAACACTGTCCTCCTTGCAAAGAAAGGAAGGAAAAAGGGATGGCATCTTTGCTGGTAGTAGAATGACACATGTCATAACGAAGGAAGTGCAGCACTCTCTTATGTACAACAGTTCTTCATGCTGGCAGCCTTTTCCTAACCTTCTCAGTTTTTTACTGGGTATAGAAAATATTGCTAAGGCGCTTCAGGCTGTTTTCACATTTTCCCGGTGTTTTGGAATCCTGTTTCAATTCAGTCATGGCACGAAGTATCCTTGTGAAACTGTGAGTTGAGGTCATGTGAGTACATAAGAAATAGTTATGCATGCATGCAATAAGCAGTACTTTGCTTCTTGAGCTGAAGATCAAGAAAGAAAGGAAGGAACAGCTTGCTCGTCAAGCATGGGATAAGCCAGGGACATAAAATAATTCAGTGTTCAGCACAGAATCATAAATGGCAAAGAGTCTGAGCTCCTGCAGTGCTGTTTTCATGAAGGGAAGCAGAAGGGATCTTTACATGACTTCTGCTTGCATACTGGAATGCATTTTTCCTTTAAGAAACTGTGTATTGGAAGATCCAAAGAGAGGCCGAGCAATTCATACTCTGTTCTAAACAAGAGTTTCCTTTTGCTACTGATTGATTAAATACAATGGTTAAATATGACAACTGAACTGCTTGATGTACTAAGAATTACAAGGTTTTAATTAACTTTGGGATAATCAGTTATACAACTGCAGTGTATAGGTAATAATTAGCCCTTGGCAAAAAGCAGTGAAGCAAAGCCAGAGTTCCCTTCCTTTCCTCCCCTGCTGCATAATCTTCCACAAAATGACAAAACTCAAAGCCAGGGAGATGTTCATTAGAAAATTTGTTCGCCCTTCCTCCTAATGCAATGTTTGTCCCACTAAAGCCGACATGGCTTACAGCTGTTGGCAATGCAAATAGTTGCAATGGTAGCTTTGCCTGTTGCTTCGGTGCAAGCAAAGCTTACACACCTAGGCATGGTCCTACAGTTCCCTCAGGGTCTGCTGTCTGTATGACAACAAGCTGGCAAAGGAAAATTATCCATCCCAGCAGAACGACTTTTCACTCCTCATGTTCACCACGTGTTTTCCTGCCTCACCCTTTGAAGGCTCTAGTAGGAGAATCTGTAAATGTTTCCTGTCCATATTGGTGGAGGCAATGGAGTCTCACATCCCTGAGCCAAGCTCTGCAAACTCTGCAAAAGTCTCACCCTGCTCCTGACTTAGACCTCCAGTGATAAGAAGCACCAGCAGAAAGATTGAGATATCATTTCCCCAAAACTGTGGACCTTGTTACAAATGTCAGTGTGTTGTTAAGGACTTAACCACCCTGGTGCACTGAAGTGGTTGCAAAATGAATATGAGAAGCAGAGCATCACATCCCAAATCTGCTCTGGGGAATTACGGAAAAATCACTCAGAAGTACCACTTTGCAAAATGGTTGGGAAAAGGAGTCAGATGGATGCAAAAGGAGTGCATCCATGCAGATACTGCTCTGTAGCTTAGTTGCCTGAGAGGTAGTGAAGGAGAGGCTGAAAAGCTGCTGTGAAGGTATGGCAGCTCACCTGTCCATTGCTTATGGTGAAGAAATCAGGGAGGTGTGTTTATAAGAGTGCCCTCCAGGAGAAGCAGCAGACTCCCATTGTTTCTGACATCAATGCAGACATCATGGTCGACTAACAATAGCTGCAATTTAAGTCTCATTTGGGTCTGGTAATATTTTATATCCAGAAAATGAGTCTGCCGTGTGAATAAGGAGTGCTGTTGCACTACCAAAAGCAGAGAGGTAGTGACTCCTCGTAAATGATGTTGGTGCTCATTGTGGGAACTTGTCTCTTTAGCTTTGCTTTCTCCTTAGCTGCTGATTCTGTCTCTTGTGAAGATCAGGTCAGGTATCTCTTCTCCCTGGGAAAAATCCTATACACATGTTTCTCCTATACACGCTCCTTTCGTTGTGGCTCCGGGAGACTGCTATGTTAAGTTGAGTGGATTCTGCCAGTATCTTTTCTGTTCTTAATTTCACATCTTTCTTGTAGTTTCTGTTAGCTGTTGCTGTACTACTTAGGTAAATTTTTTTTATCTTCTTGATGTCCGCTAAGAAGTCAGTTTTTAAGAATTTGATAACTAATAATTGAATCTGAGCTTTGCTTGACCTGTTGGTTTTTTTCCAGGCATTCTGTTTTTATTTGTCAGTCCTGAGAGGTGCTGTACAGTAGCATGTCAGCAATGAAGCCTTGGTCACCTCAGCAATTATTGCCAATTCACACTCACTAGAATTTTTATTGTCAGTGCACACTTTCTTGGTCTATCCATGGTAAGTCCTAATATCAATGGAAGTGAAATGCAGCCATATTTTGTAGGAGTGTTTCTTCCAAATCACTGTTTACTCTTTCTCAAATACAGCACCTCACTTTTATTTTCCTTATTGATATTAATAAGAGCAGCTGAGCTTCTGTAGAACTAAAACATACTCCATATCAAAGATTTATTCAAGCTATTTTGGGAGCTTTGACAGCCAGTGATTTATTTTGCATACAACTACAATGGGCTAAGTGGATGTCTGTGGTCTATACAAGGCTGAGCCTATACCCAGACTGTTCCCAAAACTTCCCATTCACTGCTCCTTTTACCCCACAGGGTACAGCACTTGCAGAAAACTTTTCAGATGAAATATGGCTCATAACTCATTTCCAGAGATCATGGTTCCTGTCATTCCATTTTGGGGCATTTGGACTACAATTTTGTGTTTCCAGTGTGCTGGACGTATCTCTTTTTTTTCCCGGGCTTTGCTGTCGTGTTCTGCCACAGTTTGTTTTAAGTGGTGGATGCCACATATCCTTAGCATTACTGCCAGGACTTTTTTGATGGCTGCTTTATTGTATTTCATCTTCTCAATTGCAGCTTGTATTTCTGACATTTCTGTTGGAGTGATATTAATAATATCTTGGCTAAGTTCCAGTATTTCACTGGATGTTGTATTAAGGTGGAACTAACTCTCTTTGGAAGTCCCGTGCCTTTTACATTTTTAAAAAATTATTTTCTGTGTTGCTCTACCCAAATCTCAGGATGTTTTCTGTATTTGCTTTCAACTGGCCTGTTTCTTCTTTTGCAGATTGTCACTTTGCAGAAGGCTCTGCATTTCTCCACTTATCTGAAGTCTCTGCTTCAATCATTAGCCTTACCTTTTTTGCAGTTTTTCCCCCTTGCTCTGACTGCTTCCTTTGGCACTTCCCCTCCCATCCTCCAATTTTTCAGTGAGTTTTGCAGGAGTTTTCACTATGGTGCTTTTCTTTCCTGGGAAGTTTTCCACATCTCTCAGCTTCTCCAGTTCTTGCTTACTGGGTTGATATCCAATTGTTCTGCGTGCAGTTTGAATTGTGTTGGCTCTGGATAAGGACAATTATTCTTCTAGTGCATATTTTCTCCTTCCTTTCAAATCCATTCCTTGATAATGAATTAGTTCCTAACTCCTACTAGGAGCTTCTTGCAGCACAGTCTTTCTTTTCCAATACACATTCTACCTCATGTGACTGCATCTACTTTGCGTTTCCCGTGGTATTTTCCCCAGGTCTCTAAAGATTTAGATTCTGTTTTGGAAGAAAAGTTGGGGTCAGAAAGGTATGTCCATATATTCAGTCTAAGAAAGTGGTTAGCATGGCACAGATGTGCTTG
The DNA here is from genome assembly GCA_013400335.1 of Eurystomus gularis. Taxonomy (NCBI): domain Eukaryota; kingdom Metazoa; phylum Chordata; class Aves; order Coraciiformes; family Coraciidae; genus Eurystomus; species Eurystomus gularis. Next base: position 92,277 of record VZZY01005216.1, on the reverse strand, counting down.
CTCCTGCTTTGTCACTGTGCCAAGTAGGTTAAGTTAGTGCCCTTTATATTGTAGAAACAAGAAAGTGTAACTTAAAATAAATCTGAATGTTGATACTTGCAGTATTTGATCAAGCATTTTCTATGGCTGTGTCCTGTGGAGATGTGTTTAGAGGTTAATTTCAGACTGACCTGCATGACTGCAATCCTCACACAGTCACAGCTGGCTGGTGTGCTACTCCCAGCCCCCTCCAGCTGTATTTTAAAAGACCAAAAGGGGCAAGAAGATCTGAACCTCAAGGGTTTTTTTCTGATTTTTCTTTGCAAAGCCTAGCTGCAGTGTTAGCTCAGCTCCCTCTAACATGCAAAACTGCTTAAAATAAAACACATATTTCTGAGAACTGACTGTTCCTCTTATTGTGACTGGAGGAACAACATGCAACATGATCTCCTTTGTCACAGAAATTATAATGCCTTCTTGCTGAAGGACAGTTCTGTTTCTGCTTAATGGCTCCTCCTGCCAACTCTTTTTTTGCTGTGTAGTGTCTTGCTTGGCAGATTCTACTTCTGAAACCAAAAGAGGAACCTCAGAATGAGGAAGGGCATAAGGACTGGTCCCACTGTTGTATATCTATTCCTATAGCTTTTGCTCAGTGCTGGACAATCTCTGCAAACCTTAAAAAAAAAAAAAGAAGACAACCACACCAGAAACCAGAAACCAAAGCATTAGGAATCTGTTCCATTAGGAACTCAGCAGGAAGGTGAAAAGTTTAAACAACTGAAAAACAGAGTAATAGACAACAGTTGGAGATTGTGGTACAGATGCATATGTACAAAAATATTAATGGAGTATGTTGTCAAAGACATAATACCTTTAGTTCAGACGTATGTAAACAGACACGGCTCCAGGGGAATAAACCAAACTTCACCCACTTAAAATCTTAATTCATCTTCATGTGTGTCTGTACATGGAATCTGGGTTTGAGAAAGGAGGAATTTTACTAGTGCATGTTTCAATACATATCAAATATAAAAACTCTGGGCTTCTTCTTTGAGGTATATTTTTATTTCATGTAATCAGAGCTGAGCAAATTTTGCACAAGACTTGTTCTTTGTTCTGGCACTTGGGAGCTCCAGAGTCCTGTTTTCAATTCTTAGCTCTGACAGCAATTACATGCACAACTTTGAGCAAATCACTAATTCCCTCATTTTTTAACGGGGAATATAACCCTTCCCCCCTGCTCTCTGGAGGTGTCTTTTATTTAGATTGCAAGCTATAGAGGCTATGAATATCTGTCCTAACATATACCTATGTGGCACAATACAGTTCTGATCCCCAGGGGTAGAAGTAGGAGAGAGAGTAGGAGGTGCTGCTGCAGTAGAAATAATTTGCAGATCCACCAGTAAAGGACTAGGGTGCAGGGTAAGCAAGCTGGTGAGCAAGAGACAAGCACTTGGGTGGCCATGAGTCACAAGAGCTTTAATACAAGTGAACTGCTCACTTCAGCACAAGGCAAGTGCTACACAGTTTAAAATTAAATGGAAGAACGAAGATATGTAGTTACTGTGTGGTGTTTTTTTCAACCTAGACAAAAACTCTTTAACATCTCTACAGCTTGGTTTTATTTGTGCATTTATTTGTTTTAAAGGAATAATGGCCTTCCCACCTGTGCTGATGATGCTCCATTCTGGCAAGGGCAGTACCAGTCACTCACAAAGACACAAGATGGTGGTTTTGTCTGTAAACCACCCTGAAGAACTTACTACAGGTGATATCCAGTATGACAGCGAAGTTTATCAGATTAGCTTAGAAGTCTTTTACACAGCCTAAACTGACTGGCATTTTTAAGTAGACACAGATGAAGAGCTGAAGTGCTGGGGCCTAGTTATGGGCCCCAAGTTGGAGTTGACCTGTGGATGAGTCACAACCTAGCAGAGTGTTTTGTTGTTTCTGTTGGCTTCATGTTCCAGAGGCAGAACCTGGCCCACCTGTGTCTCTGTGGCTTCACCCTCGCCCAGGTGGTAGGTGAGGCCAGGATTATATTAACCAGGAGCCGATTAGTTAGAAGAGCTTCATGTTGGGTGTGGCTCATGTTGGGGCTGGTTGCATCTTGCTGAGCTCTCTCAGTGGTGTCCTTCCATGTGAAGGGCCACTGAGGAGCCATCTCTGTCTGTTGTGTCCAGCAGGTGATGCTGGCACCACAACAGTGGGCAGCGGAGCAGCTGGGCCCACAGGAACCTATGGCAGGACTGTCTGAAAGAAGAATTCTGAGGGCATGTTGCTGAGTTCAGCGTTGGCCTGTGTGATCAGGCAACAGATGGCAGCATAAAATGATGATGGCTGAATCAGCACAACGATAGCTAAAGGAGGTGAGTGATTGTATGTACTTTGAAAGTAAGAGACCTGAATGAGGGGGAGGAGTGTGTGTCCCTGTGTGTGCACATTTCTGCTTCAAACAGTCACCTCAACCTTTGAGTGACAGCCTGCCATTTTCACTGAAATGATCAGGTACACAAATCATGTATTGATCAAATCTTAATGTGAAATTAAAATCAGTCATGGCTATTGGGCAAAACATGCCTTTTATTGCTGGCACGAGAGATTTGGGGGTTCTCTTCCAAGTTTGTGACATCACTAACAACTCTAGTCTTTACAAAACAAAAGAGAAATCTGCTGCTTTTAAAATGTTCATTTTAGGGAAGCTTTTAGCTGCTGAAAAAACTTTTTAAAAAACTCAAACAACTCATCTGTGCTGCCTCCTTATTCTTGTAGCTCACAGATCACTGTAAGATGTAGACAGCCACAGTCCTTGGACTAAAAGAAAAATTTGTCTGTTCTCCAGATAACATGGTTTGCAAAAGGAAACAATGAAACCCATGGGATGATACTGTAGACAAAAGGCTTTCTATTATTTTTTTAATCTAGATATTTGTTTTTGCAAACTTTGGTTTTCTTTCTGTGTTTTTATCAATTTCTGCTTTATAATCTCAGAACAGGATACAGCCTTCCAAGGTTTCTGCTCAGTGCCCAGTCTTTTGGCTCTCTGTAATTCAATCAAATGCATCTACTCAGCACAGTTTTTCTGAATGGTGGCAGCCAAAATAATAATGGTGGAGTTAGAAGAGGGTTTGATAACTGGGTTTGCATCTTTGTTGTTCCCAGTCCTCAGTCCCAGGCTATTCATATCTCACATGCTTTGTGGACAAGATGAGAAGGGATGTTTAAAGTTAGGCTGTTTTCAGATTTGCTGGAGGGTAGAAGGGGGACTTTATGGGTTACAGCTGTGCTTATTTGATGGTTTCCTGGCTTTTTACAGTTCTGCCACCCATGAGCCATCAGGTCTGCCACTGCACAGCGGCGGGTGGAGCTTTCAAAGAGCAGCTCCAAGCTGTGACATGATCATTTTAAAATTCCGGTATGGGCTGCATTTTGTTGTTGGAGATTGGCCACCTTTTGTCACAAAGGCCCTTACTTCACCCCCTTGTTTGGCACCCCTGCACTGTACTGTCTTCTGCATTGCTGAAAGTCAAGCGTGACATTTCTACTGCCAGTTAGCAAAGTGAGGCAAGTCTCATGGCTATGATGTCATTAAGGAGCACTAATTCATGTCTGGGACACTGTGGCAGTGAAATGCAAGTTTACATAGAGCTTAAGTGAAACCAGGACAATGTCTGCATCATTAAGAGTGGGTAGCAAGGCATGTGGTTAGTAGTAATGATACTTGATGCCAGTATACATTTTATGTCATTTGAAACTCAAACCCAGGAGTCATATGCTTCAAACAGCCCAAGATGTATGGGATGGAACTCAATTTTTTTTTTTTAACTGTAACAGTCACAGGTTCTGCTCCAAACTGATTCACTCTGATAGTGACTGTCAAAACACAATCTCTGCCCCAAAAGGGTTTACAATCCCTGCTGTTGCAAGTTCACTAAGTTTTGCACTGAAGGTTTTCAATGGAGCATTTGAAAGGAGAGTAAGAGACATTATATATTTTTTTACGATAGAGATTAACTTCAGAGTTTTTTCAAAGGTCCCTCAGCACCTATTCACTGAGGCCCTCTGTTCTCAGTTTCACCTTCCTTGAAACTCTGACCCTGAGTTCCTTCAGAAATCCTGGGAGCTGGTCAGGATTGCAGCAGCTGCCCAGCTCACAGACAACAGCAGAGCTGCACGTGCCACCCACCTCCTCCACTTGTCCTCCCTCCAGTCTTATCTCCATCACTCTTAGTTGATGGGAGTTTCTAAGGATGGTGATTCTTTAGAAGACAGTTGCTTTTTTTACAGGTCGCCCCTCATTATCTGCCTGAAGATAGTCCTCCTCCAGACAAAATGAATGTGTGAGTAGAAGAGAAGCAGATTTATTGTTCTTGGTAGATTCTGGAGGCAGGGTGGAAACTAGAACAGGATGGGAGACAGAGAAGAATGTTCTTATCATGCCAAGGATGCTGAAAGGAGCTCATCCTGCTCTGTACAGCGACTATCCTTACTCTGAGAGAAAATCTGCTATTTCTTGTACCCAAAGTCTTCTTGTGTTTCCAGCAATATAAAGCAAATAAATCTTTGGCGTAACAAAGCCCAAGCTCCTGACTCAGTAGGAAGCAGATTGGGAAGTCCTGCTGCCTTTTATTCTTAAACTTCATCCCAGGGAGCATGGGTATTTGTTCTGCTGAATGAGCAGCATGAGGAGGGTTGCAATTTGAGGAGCAGCCCTGCACACAATCCCTGCTTGACTGACTGACCAAAAGAGCATCTGGAAACCACTGGCCCGAGTCACAAGGAATGCATTGCTCCAGGCTTCCTGAAAATGTACTAAAATGCAAGAGTGTATTCCTATTTTGAAGATGAGGGATTTTGTTGTGTCGCACTCCTTTCAACTGCTAATGGGAGTCACAGGCCAAGCTACCTAGGCTTGCAGACAGTAGTGTGGACCACTTCATGTAAAGCCACTTAATGTTAGGCCTTTCCTGACACTGAGAACTTGATTTTGACCTCAATTATTAACTCCTCATTGCCTACACATGGATTTTGGGGCAGTAACTGCTTTCTGGAGTTTGTGGAAGTTATGCATGCTACTGTGTGAGTGACTTTATGGGCATCTTCTTGTTAGGTATTAGGTCTCCACAAAATGTAATCTTTCACTTACTGCAGTAAATAAAAGCTTGGCTGAGTCACGCTAGGGACAAAAAACAGGTCACAGTTCAAAAGGCAAAGGAGAGTAATAGGGTCCAGAAGTGTTTGGCTGAGAATATGTACTTTAATGCAAAAATTTTAAAAGCTATCCTAGCAAAGTTCATGAAGATGCAATAAATCATAATATTCAAAAAGCTTACTTAGCACATTGTACAGATTATTTAAAATGTAGAAACTATACATTATATCAATCCTCTCACAAATAGTTTAAGTGTTTTGTCTCAGGATTTTTCAGATTTCTCACACAATAGGTAACTTCACTTACTCTGTTCTTACAGGACCACAAATTCACGTTATCTGAGTTGCAAGAAGATTTGCTGCCATGCACCTGTGTTTACCCTTGGCTAGGAAGAATCTGTCGAGAGGAGTGGATTTCATATGGCTTATCCACCTGTTCATAATCCTCAAATGTACCTTGAAGAAGAAAGATTGATTCTTGGCATCCACATAAGGAGAGTCCTTCTTTCTTGTCCTTGCAGCCTGGTATTTTCAAACACATATATATATATTTACTGTGTATCAGAAAGTAAAAGACACTGCTGGGATGATGGGTCTGTGACCATAAAGCAAATGCCTCAACATGGTACCTGGAAGATTTTGTCTGAAAAAGAGGTGGATTTCTGAACTTTTCCAGGCTATGAATCTTGCTCTGTAGATGCCAGCTGAATGGAAAGAGGCACAGTGACACTGCTGTTTCCAATGATTCAAGGATTATGCCACCTGAGTCAGGAGTTATTTCTATGACCAAGATGTTGTGTCAAACCCTTTGCTTAAGAAGTCCTTCCCGACTAGCAAAACCTCCATGGCCTTCAGCAGAATACAGTCCAGACAGGACAGATTTTTAAAGTCTCTACTTTAAGTAGCTTAAATATGTGGCAGCAAGCATGTGCAATTCAGTGGTAAGGCTCCCGGTTTATAAAGTCCAACAGCCTTGCACCCTGACCTACTTTTTCCTGCTCAACCTCAGCATTTTACAACTTTCATGAGAGTTTTTGCTGAAAAGGAAAAAAACAAATAGTTTTGATGTATCCATGTAGGCTGCAGCTGCTAAGGACCAAACTTCTGGTTGAGTATTTTAATGTGTTTTTTCTAACTCCACCTTCCTGAAGGGCAAATGCTTCCACAGTTCCCGTTAACTTTCAGAGGGTGTGTAGACCTACCTCAAGAATGAAAAAGTCTTTGTTTTCAGCCCTTGTGCACAGCTGGCGAGATAGAGAGTGAATTTTGGCTCAGTCTTCTATGAAAAGGTTCCAGAACAATTTGAATAGATCAGTGTCAGGTGGTATACCTATAGTTTTTCTATTGCCTTTTATTGTTGCATCAGCCTGGTGATATATTTGAATGGTGTATGCTCCTATGCTCCTCCGTATTATCTGTACTATATTTATAATTATATACTATATTTATAATTTTAAAAAGATACCATTATTCAACAGATTTTAAGCTCAAAAACTCAGTTGCAGTTTGGTCTCCTAACTCCTATGAGGAAAAAATTAGTCTCTATTTTGATAAATCACTGTTAAATTTCCAATTATTACTGTTAATTCAATCCCCAAACTACTAGGTACCTTCCTCTATTCTACTGTGTTGAATAGCAGTAGTAGACAAAACCATACAGCATGGCCTGTTTCTAATTACGCTCTCATATTTCCTCTTAATGAACAAAAAAAACTCCATTTTGTGCATTGCCTGTTAACCTTTGGAAAGGTCTGTGCCTCAGCCCTGTAATGCAGCACACTTTTTTTTCCCTTACATTTCACACAGTTATTGCTTTCTGGAAGACAGGATGTTTCTTGCCCAGGCTGATGCAGAATCAGCCTGGCCCTTTTCATTCAACTTATGTATTTGAAGGCTCAGGGAAAAGTCTTTAAGTCTGACCTTAGGTGTAACAGCTGCCACAGACATTCTCTTGGCTACTTGTCCTGTCTGTGCAGAACTGATAACTGATAAGGCATGTTTTCCATAAAAATATCCACATCCTCTTGACTCGAAGATCTGAAGCCATGGTAGATCAAGGACTTGAATTCAGGTATTGCTAGTCCTGAACAACCTGACATCCATTACTTCCATTTTGTATCAGCAAAAATGTGGGAATCAGTAACCCATATTCTTCTGCCTATAAGACTGCATCTCTCTGTCCCAGGCCAAAAACCCCCAGTTTTGTGTCAGTAAATTTCAACCAATTCAATTTATTGCCAATTAACAAGATTCTTGTAACTTATTCTTGTATTAGGAAATAAAAACAGGTAAAAAAACACTTAGAGAAACATCTCAGCTTTGCTCTTGACACCTCTCCTTCTCCCTCTTTACTCTCTTTGCCCCATTCACTGAGCCCCTTCAATGATGCATGGAGGACTGGGTTGATGCATTGTTGCTCCCTTAATTTTGCTCTTCCATTTCTGATTCCAAAGCCCCAACATAGGATCTTCTACAGGCTGGTGTCCCCTCAGAGCTGTATGCCCTTCTGAGACTCCTCCCTGCCCCTGTAAGGCAACTCTTTGCTCTGCCCTGACTGGGAGGCTTTTAACTACTGAAAGCAAAAATTAAAAGCCAATCTGACGTGGCCCCATGTTTGTTTTATGGCACAGCTCAAAAGCCAGAACTGGAGCTATTTCTGGTTTTTCTCAGTTCTGAGGAGGTCACCATCAGGGCAAGCACGTCTCCAAAGAGTTACCATGGAAATTACAAGACCTCTCTTTGCACTTTGGACACCTTCTTCCTAGTAAAAGAAATGAGAACTGGGCATCCAGAAATCTTTGAAAAACGGCAGTCTGAGCCAGCCAGCTTCTGGCAGCTGCTCGAAAAAGCAAACGTGACATCAGGGAAGGTGTACTCCTCTGTTAAAAATATGGGGCTAGACTTTCATCAGGTTTAAAGTGGCTTTAGTTGATGAGGTCCAGGACTCTGTTCCTCCACTTTACTTGGATTAAACAAATAGCTTTGTACTTGGTTTTCATTGTAGCCCTTACTCTGCCTGCCCTGTGAAAGCAGCACAAAGGAACTACAAAAACATTTGCAAACAAATGCTGCAAATATTGCGTGTGGGTTTGTAAACACAAGCAGTCATTCAACCCTAAATGGCAACAGATAGTAGCAGGCAACCAGGCCTTCAATTATTAACTAACGAGACTGAATCAACCCCAAGTCTTCCCTCTGTGCCTGGGTGAGGCGGAGAGGAGGAATTTCACGGACTGTGCAGCATCAGCCTGATGGGAAAGTGGTGTTGCGGCAGCCAGCCAGTAGAGCGCTTCTAAGGTGCAGCAGCTGCATCTCTGGATTATGTGGGCTTTGCTCCTGGGGAGGTGGGAAAAGCCTTGAGAAGTCTCCATCACCCTGGCTCACTCTCCCTTGGTGGGGAACTGGATCCAAACCTACACCTCTGTTTCTATCGGGGATGCCTATTCCAGAAAGACACAGGAGGGTTTCACACAGCTCCTCCGTGCACCCAAAACGTGTGGCCTGGGGATATCCCACAGTGTCCCAGGTGGAGTGAGGAACAAGATGGTGGGGTGAATCCCATCCTTACAGCCTGGTTTCCAGGCTAGAGGTCAGTCCCTGCCTTTAGTATCCCTGAAACAGAATGCTGAAGTCCAGAAGGAGCAAACCGCAGAGAGCACCCCAGGAAAAATCTGTGTTCTGCTGAGGGGAAAGGGGTACTTAGAAAAAAGGGCTGCCAGCTCTGCTGCCTGGTATCCCCACTCTCCCCATCCCAGCTTGCCTTTGTACTCATACATTCATGCTAAGGAGGGTGGACACCAAAATCTTCTTCTGCCACCTGATCTCTGCTTCTTTCTCAGTGTGGCCCTGCCCTAAAAAGCGATAACTAATACCTACCAGCACCAGGGTAGGTTTGTGGGAGCTAGGTGAGAAAAGGGACAAAAGGGCCCCAGTGAAGAAAAAAAAAGCAAAGCATGTCTCCAAGGGTCTTGTGAGCAGTCTGCATCCACACTCCTTTACTTTCCTTCTTTTTGCCCTCTCTTTTCTTTAGTTTATTTTACTTTATTTTTAGCTTGCTTAATAAGTACAATCTTAAATGAACTGAAATGGAAGTAAAAGAAGAATAAACCTGGCTTCATTTCCGGCAGTAGAGATTGGAGCTTCTCCAGCATCTCAATGGTAGGTGTACAGCAGAAACCCAGCTTTGGTAGGAAGCCTTTGCTTGCTGCTAATCTAGTATTTAGGATTTAATTTTTTTCTTCTTTTTCCAGGCTCCTTGTCCATAAACTCTGTTCATAATTGGGGATCAGAGATGAGCCACAGAGGACATAAATATGTTTGTCACGTAACTGCACCAGGTCTGTCTGTGACAAAGGGTGGCTACAAAGCCACAGCGGAGATGTAAGCAGTATTGGAATTGAGTGTTGGAGCTGAAAGCAAGTTTACAGAGAAGGTGTGTAAGCCAGAAAAATGAATATGCCTCTGGTAACATACACAATAAGTAGATTCCTAGGCTGCTCATTAATTAAACCTGGAGATGAGGAAGATTATTGTAATAGGAATTATGTTTATTGAAGGAGGCATGTGCTCTGGGGGAAGAGTATATCTCCCAGTGCCTAACATTTTTTCCTGTATTTTCACATATCTGGAAGGAATTTCTCCCTATATACACACTTTTTGGTTTTTTCTGTCCTACATATTTATCACTGGATAACCCCATTGACTCTAACAGAGTGTCACCTGGAATGAATTTTCCCGTGCCTTAGAAGAATATATTGTGCGTGTGTCCTGCATATATTATTTAGATGGCAGCGCTAAGAAAACAGCATGAAATGTATTCATCAGCCTGATTGCCAGAGGTGTTGCACACCTGCAGGTCTCGTTTAAGGCCAGTGGAAAGTGGAGGCTGAGAAGCATCTCTCCTTTTGCATTCTGAGGACTGAATAATTTATCAGGAGGTTACTGAAGGTTTTTAATAGTGCAATAAAATCATTATAAGCAAAAAGCTTCAAAATCAAATTCAGAACAATGGAAGCATCAGTTCATTAATGGAACAGTTCCAGCCATCTGGCATTCATATGTTCTGCTTTGGGGCTGTTATTATGCAGACATAAATGACCCAATCTTACCTTCAAGCAAGAGCTTTCATTAACTAAATATACCCAAATTCTTTACCATTCAGTTCATATTACACGTCCTATCCTGTATTTTGGAAGGCACTTTTTTTTTCAATTTTGTACATTTAAAGCTTCAGTCTCACACCACTTCTCCTTTGGGGACACGCATGTTCCTCATCCCACTGTGGATGCAGCACTTCTTGGAAAAGTTTTAGTGGTTTGTGGTGCCAAAGCCCTGGAGGTGAGAGAAGGGGAAAATTATGTTTCAGTGAAAATAACAACATTTAGACATCAATGATAAATACTGTCGCTGGAATTAAATGCAATTCTAATGTAGACTGAGTTTTACACTTGCTATTATTATTTTTTTTTAAATGGTAGCCCCAGCAACTCTTCAAAGATCTGACATTTAAACAGACCAGACACAGAGGGACGGATTGCTGGAGAGGTGTGTTAAAGCATGGCACCTACAAGCTTCTGCTACCCTTGCTAGGGGTAAAGCTCTCCCATGTCTCCCTGTATCCTCATGAGAAGGGGGATTTCAGTCCTATCATGGCAGAATGGGGCCCTATGCTTGATGAAGAGACAAATCACAACAACATTCACCATCCAGTTTTCCCTCTACACCCTACAAACAAATGCTGTTTCTTAGAGAACCTGGAAAACAAAATGCTGAGCAAGGGCCACTCTCCCAGCAGCTACTTGGGCTTTTAGGCATCTTGCATAAGTGCACAGCTTTCCTGAAATAGCAGTAGTGATCCAGCCCCAGGCTGCAGCCCAGGCACACCTCAGAGCTGAAGAACAGGTGCCACGTGGGGCTGTTCAATGCTGCAGCCCTACCATGGGAGATGCATGACCTCAGCTTCTCCCTGCCACTTTGCCCATGTGGACGCTGCAGCCATCCTCATCTCTGTCCTTACCCTAAAACTCATAGATCCTCTTTGCTGTCTTGCCTCCCTTGCGATGGTGAAGCCACCACAGGAGCTTCCCAGTCTCCCCTCCTAGAAGGCAGCTCCCCTGCAAAACAAGCACCATATGCTTCCCATAGCCATCAACTCTTGTGTGCTCCAGCACCTGATGCTACGTGGGTTGTAAGATTATTAACAGTAAAGCTGAGGCTTATGGTCCTGTATGAGTTATTACTGGGTTTGCCACTAGTGTATTGAACTTCTTTGCACCTCTGACAATAACCTGCCTGAGGCATCTTACAAATCCTGGTGCAAACATCTGGGACAACACAGACAGTGCAGGCACCGGCACAAACCGGTGGCCTCTTTCACAAAGAGATGACACTCTGGTTACTTGCATAGCTGCTGCTCTCATTTCTAGCAACAGGCTGCTCTAACAGCCTGATCTGAAACAGATCTTGCCATGGAGAATATAGGGAACAACCATCTCTTCTGCTTTTGTGGGTACGTCCCTAAACCTCAATATGCCCAGGTACCCATGGGCACACGCTTTTCCTTCAGTCATGGCCTTGCAGTCCTACTGTTAGGGGCTGGGCATGGGCAGAAGGCCATGAAAGCCAAAGTTTGGCTTGCAGAAGCAGTATGGTCATGTTAGCTTTTCAGCAACCAGATACACTGCAGAAAGATTAGGATGAGCTCAGGTCCGAGCAGCATGAGGCTGAGCCAGGAAAAGAGAGCCTGCATGGAAAAGGCTGCTTTCTGCCTTGAGAGCTTTCCAGGTTTGGGGGGAGTTCATGGTTCATAGGACGTCATGTGCTGCTGCTTTAAATACATAGCAGGAGGCCAGAGGAGACTGAACGAGGACAGAAGCACTGCAATGGAACAAAGGTATCGTGGCTTTATGGACCGGGCTGCTTGCTTTCTGTGGGTCTTCTGATGTGTCTGAAGTTGCTCTGGAGAAGAGCCTGTTTCCAACTGTGGATAATGTTATTTGCTCAGATTCCTCCGCATCCTGTTCTGAACAGATCCCCTACATGTAAGCACTGGGCTTCTGATAGTACATATATAACAAACGAGCAAAGAGTCGAACTCCAGAGAGCTCTTTATCCTGTGTGTGTTGCTGGAGCCATTCTTTGTAACGCAACACCTTCTTTAGCGATGCATTACAGATAGTGGTATTTTAGGAAATTGGAATGTACTCAAAAGCTGGTCAGTAAGAAGAGTACATTGAAAATATTTTTCAAGTTCCTTGCGTATTCCTATCTCAGATAATGCTGAAGCTTGCCATTTTTTTTCCCTCACTAAGATACTATTAATTGTGATCTCATCTAACACTTCCTTCAGAGCAGCCACTGCACTGAAAGATTTGGAACATTTCCAATCCGAAATGAAATTATCCGTTGTTAAAAGAACACCACAGTATGTTGTATAGAGAAGTTATGGAGTGAAGAGGCTTCTTAACTGTAAATTCCCTGATTTTTTTATTTCTTAATTAAAAACACCAGAGGTACTTTCCAGGCCCAGACTGAAGAGGAATTAGATGTCTAACTTTTCTGGGTCTGTATGACTCATCTTGCAGACACTCAGCTGAAACTGTATAAATGCTGACAATTAAATATAAATATATCAATACGTGTACATGTTAAGCATCCTTATGATTTGAATCAATTCACAAAATCGAGGACATTGAACTTACGTGGCTTCTTCTGGAAATAGATGTTTTTCCAGACTGAAGGATGTGAAAACTACTTCCCTATCTAATGCGATTCAGTACATCTGTGTGTGATTACATAAACACATTTCAGACCGTGGAGCAGCGCAGCCAAGTCTCATAGAAGTTATATTCATTAAACTTTGTCAGACCATGTGATCTCCCCTGGACCTTCAATATT
>VZZY01005216.1:54514-76377 GCA_013400335.1 Eurystomus gularis | reverse complement strand
AAAAAAAAAAAAAAAAAAAAAATGGTTGCCACCTTTCTCTCCTGAGTTCCTCAGTCCTTCGGACGAAGCGCCTGCTGCAGTCAGATGGGAGCTGTGTCCGCGCTGTGTACAGAGGTAAAGGACAGGGAGAGGATGAGCGACAAGAGCAAAGGTACGGGGTCTTGGAGAAGGACCGAGAGGGTGGGGAGCAGGAGGGAAGCCTTAGGACAAAAGCCGTTAGCAAACTGAAGGGAGAAGAGAGAGGTGGAACCAGCGGGACCAAGTTTGTTCCTCTCGCTCCGTTCTGAGTGTTCGTTTTAAATAGCTCCGCAATGGGAACCCATCAAAAAGAGCTGCTTATTATGCGTGAAAAGTTTTCTTTATATATAGCCTTTTATCAGAAGAATGCTGGAATGTCTAAACTTTTTTTTTTTTTTGTCTTGTGGATTTCTCTGTGAAACAAGCTCACACCTTTCAGAGTTCAGTTGTCTGTGAATACATTAGAAGCTGCTCAAATCCCCGTTTTCTTCTTTTTTTTTTTTTTTTTCTTCTTTGCTGCATTTTGTGTTGAAGACTCAAGGCAAAATAGCTTGTGGGACCCTTTGTAGGCAACCTGTGTTCCCAGAGTGTTGGGGCATTGGGATGGCTGCAGACTTTTGCTGCTACAACTGTTGCAACTCTTATCTTTCCAAAGAAAGTCTCTTGCGTGCTAGGTCAGGCTTGGTGCGTTGTACCATTTGGTCTAAAATGAGTCACTCTCAGGTCTGAGAGTCATGTTTCAATTTGGCAGCCAGGACTGCGTGCCATGCAGCCTGTTACTCTCGTGTGAGGATGGGGTATACTGGAGTACTAAAATAATATGCTCTGGCAATTTCAGCAGTGAACTGAAGTGGTGCTGTGTGTGCACAGGCGTAAGTGAGGTTCTGTCCTACCGCTCGCTAATACTGGCTGTAGGCGTGCCGTGTGCTTCTCCTTAACTGATACACTGACTTGAGAGGCCTGTGTTTTAGTGTTGTTTTTATTAAATGTTAACTACACAGAACCAAATGCTGTCTTTCTCCAGAAAAGACTGACGCTGTCTCATCCGTGCAGTTGTGCGTGAGCTGTGGTTGTTCTGGCTTTTCAGCTGCAATTAACTAAGGAAGTGTTATTTAGGAATACTGGGAAACAGTTTCATGGTCAGTATGGTGTTGCCCTTATCTCTCCCTATTGCAGGTTGTACTAGTTAGACCCTTGGCTGCTATAAACCTTGTTCGGAGAAGTTACTGATAATGGCGCTGGCAGGAGAGAGGAAAATACTGACTGGTGTCTGCTTTCTTCTCCTCCCCTCTTCAAAACAAATATTGAGGGTGGAAAGGTTAAACAGCTTTTGAGACAAAACACATGGGAAATGCAAAATTGAAGTAATACTACATTGTGTACCCAGCTTTAATATGTGAGCTTAACGTGTAAGTAACAGACAATCTTATCACTGTGTGCAAAGATACGTATGGCTGCATGGTTTTCATCAGTAACTCTTGAACAGTGTAACTAAAACGTAATTCCTTATCTCTAAAGAATGAGAGAAATAAAAATCTGTCTTTCACTTGGTCTTGTAGTAAGTGTCACACAGTGAAATCATGTGGGGAATCCAGGAGGGGGTGTTGAAGAAACTATTTTGCTCTGGAGCTGGAACTTAGGGTTTACATAGGGTTGGCTTTTACATTGCTGTAATTAGCCATTAATAACACCTTAATGAATAGTAATTGTGTCACAGTAGCCTCTCCATACTGAGCTTGCTTTGTCCTATACTCAGAGGTTTAAACCGAAAGGCAAGTATTTCTTCTGAGTAGCTTTTGTCTTTAGGAGACCACCACCATCTTACCTTTGAGTACCCAGCAGTTTTGTGCATTAGCTCCCTGAGGTAAGCTGCCTTCTCCAGATGTCTGAAGAGCTGGCTTTGAGCACCTCTAGGTGGTGACCTGCCAGCACTTGTTGAGCACAGTTACCATGTCGCTTGCTATGTATGTGGCTGCTTTATTGTATGGGTACAGGGGAAAGCCAAGTGCAGCTCTGTCAGCAACAGGGCTGGATGGGGAGCTCTCACGACCGTTATTCGTGGTCTTGTGATGGTCCAAGGACAGCTAGGAGAATTTGAGAGTGCAAACAGGTTGTACTGTGAGGCTGTTGTTCTTTCTGTTATCACATCCACCCCAACATTGGAGTTTGGTAAATTCATGGGATTTCCTCCCTTTCAGAAAGAAAAGTTCATCTAATTTAACAGACACTTCAATTCAGTTTAAATCCATCTAACTGGGTTATTTGAACGGCAACTGCTACAAGTAATGCGAGGAACAAGAAGCATACACTTCTTTACTGGAAGCAGGATAGAGCAAACAGTATTTGGTCCCTTTTAGTGTCTGTAGTTTATGGATTAGTTTTTTATACATAGTGTATTTCACTGCTTCTTCCTTCATAGTGGGTTATTTTTTTTAACAGTTTAGTGGTATGAAAAGGAAATAAACTTTTAAAAATGTAAATAATGTGGTTGTAAAAAAAAAACAACACAGGAGTTATCAAAAGGCAATGTTAATAGCAGAAAAAAACTATTTCCTTTTTTCCTTCCTTTTCTTTAAGGTTGCTTCCATACCAGGTAAGGTACCCATTTGAAGTCTTAGAATTTAATAATCATTTGAAGGGAGAACACTGCCCACTGCTCTCCAGAAAGATCTGGTCATGAGGGACTTGAGGTGGTAATGAGGAGGCAGTGAATATGTAGCATGCTGTGTGTGGTTTTGGCTTTGCTTTTCCATGCATCGCGAGGTGATACTGTAGAAATGTGACATTCCTCAGTGGTGCAGAGTTGGGGCTGAACTTACACACTTTGTGTTTTCCCCGAGTTTCCTTCGTAACTAACTCAGAAGCTTAAGGCTTCGTCCATGGCCCATAGATGTCAATTGTAAAATCTGTATCAACATTGAATGGCTTTGGATCAGGCACAAGGCTGAATGTGTTCCTTTGACAGAAATAGAAAATTATTCCCAGGGCAGAGGAAAGCCCTATCAAGGGAGTAAGAGCTGTTGTTCTGCTTACCTCTCAGGGGAGTTAAATGTTGGTTTTCTTCATTTATCTTTCAAACCTAGTTGCTTTAAAGCAAGTAGAAGCATTGCGTCTGCATTCTTGCACCTTCATTGCTGTAGTGAAGCAAATGACAGTGGACATCTGAAGCACATTTGGTGCTTGTTTTGATTTTTAATGAAGCTAGGGGAGATTTATGAGAAGCATCTGCGTTTGTATATCCAGATTTCTCCTTTTGTCATCCATTGCTGTTTCTTCACTGCCTGAGACTTCCCCAACACTTAAGCGGATTAACACCACACCTGGCTTGCAAAGTCTCGGTCACTGTTTGGCTGAAGGTTCTACTCTAGGATCAGTCTTCATTTTTTAATGACTGGTGCCTCTTATTCTTGAAAATGTAGTTTCTAGTTGTGCAACATTTAGCACTGGTAAGAAAAGGAGTCTATTTACTGCCAGTTTGGGTAGTATGTATATGTCTCTATCCCATATGGCAACTCCAGGATCAGTGCATTTCTCTAATGAGGTCTTGAAAAAGACCTTTTGAGGTGCTTAAGGCATCGTGTTTCTATGTAGAGGAACAATAGCCTTGCTCGTATCGGAGCAAAGTCGTCAGAATTTCCTGACAGGCACAGCCTGGAGTAGTTTGTTAAACACATTTTTCTCAGTCCTGCATCTACTTCTTACTGGGTCTGCCTCCTTCTTGACCCATATAAAGTAGGCAATTATGTTAGTGCACATAAACGCCTGAGTGCTGGCACGCTTACCCCAGGGTAAAGAAGTGTTTCTTCTTAAAATTAAATTGAAACTTCTTCCTCTGCTTCTGGCAGACAAAAACAGCCACAGGCTCGTATAGTTCAAGGATTCTGGGCAAGGGATATGTGCCCCTGCCAGGAGCAGAGACGAACCACGTCCCTCCTCCTCAGGCCCCTCCTGGGATGAATAGCCTGAATGGTCACCTGGGCAGGGACGTGTGGAGAATAGCTTGGTTTCCAAACACCTTGAAGATTATTGCTGGTGGAACTGGATGATGATCCAGCTGTTGTTTCTTCCGGGAAAACAGGAGGCCTCGCCGTGTCTGTCCCGCGGATTGCAGCATGGTCTGCTGCTGTGGTGGTGGTAAATAGGGTGGATTGGTGGCACAAGAAATGCTTCCATTTGCAAAAGTAAGAAGGGTGCATCTCTTCTAGGAGAAAACGTGTTTTGGGGGCACAGGTACTGTATTGGTGAGAACTGCTTTGCAGTTTTGTGCCAACTGGATTATTTTTATTTTAAATTACTTTTCACTTGAGACCCACTGGAACTGCTTATTTCTTTTGGCTTCCATGTGGCATATGCTAGATAAAATTTGGAGGTACTTTCACCTTCAATTTAAAAACACAAAGGTGCCAAGTATGTGAGTCTAATATTATCTTTCTGCTTTTGCTTCGGACTGTGAGTACCAGGCAAACATCTCCTGAAGTGGATTTTTGATACTGCTGGAAAAAGTGCAGATGAGTTTTATAGTTGTATATGATGAACTTCAACTCACTCTCATATGCCAGCATGAGGCCTATACACTATTTAGCTTTTTCTTTAGGATTTTACGTGCCACAGTGACCTTCTAAGTAGGGTGAATTTCACAGGCACTCTCTAGACAGTACATCCATTTCTTTGCCAGCTAGAAAATGTATTACATACTGCAATGCTTGCAGGAGCAAGCAAAAAAGCATTGGATTGACATCAAAGGCAAAATCTTTCTGTACAAAATGTTGGAGATTTTAAGAGTGGTAAAAATCTGGCAAAGGAAATGCATACTGTTTTTCATTGTAAGCCCCTTTCCCTCCTTCCTCCCCCTCTTTTTAGGGCCTGTATGTCAAATATGAAATCGTGCCAGTACATTATTTATGAGAGCAGTTTGCAGAAACTTTTCTTAGAAGTTCTTTGACCATTTGGGGATGATTGTTTTCAGCCTCAGTGGAAAAAATATATGTATAACTAGAGCAATATAATTTGTTTTTATTGTGAAGAAGTTAGCTGCAGCTAATTTTTTTTAAAAGCGGTGTATGAGCATTGAATGTTTGCCACATAGAGAAATTTGTATCTACTTTGGATAGATGGGTGATTATTTAAGCGTACTGAGCTTAACACAAACTCCAGCAAAGAAGTCAAGGGAGATGCTCTACAGGTCACATCTGTTTGTTGGATGGTTATACTTCAGGTTGGTGTTTGCAGAAAAGGAGAAAGACTGCTAACCTCTCATGAGGAAATAGCTATGTACCATGGCAAGTGTTTTGTCTGTTGCAAAGGGGCATTGATAAAGGATCCATAGCCACTGAATTTCACTAAATGTTTAATCACAGACAGTACAATCTGCTTTTGACCCACTGTGGATTTCACACCTGCAGGACTGTGTCCTGAAGCCATTAGATGCTGCTAGGGATGGAGTGAGGAAAACAAGGTGGCATTACATAGCTGCAATGTGTGAAGGCAAACATGCCTTCTCCTTCCTGTCCCATCCACAGCCAGGCTGAAGGTGTCACTGGGATGCTGCTGCAGAAGAAAGCCCAAGTTTGCTGCTCATTTCCAAATCAGCTTCACCAGTGGCAAGCCAGGTGAAAGGGCTGATCCTGTCCCTGGAGGTGCTGCTGGTGCAATGCTTACTGTCCCATCAGCTCTCAACGCAACAGCTCTGCAGATGGTGAGCACTTTGGTGCATGGAGAAGCAAACTGACGTGCAGCAGCACCAGCTGCAGCTGCTGGCTCTCCACTGACTGGCTAAAGGCAGGAGACCTCAGTGAAGGACTACAGGTTAATATCTCAAGCCAATGGTTGTGTGGGGAGGAAGTCATCTTGACACTAGAAGAAGTTGCCTTGTCCTGGGATGGACTGTGGTAGTAGTTATTGTGGTCAAGAAACAGTTATTCCTTTGGTTCCCATGCGTGCATCAGGTGCTCACTGACTTTCTTGGTTGGATCCATTTTCTTGTGATTACTGTGTTTTTTCCAGTTCTTTACTGTGCAGCTGTGATGTCACTTGGGTCCTGGCACCTGTAAGTTTGCATTGTTATTTTCCTAACCATTTTCACGGTTCCTTGTAACAAAACATGAAGTAGTACCCAAGGTAGTGTGGCTTTGTGTGTGTACTTGTTTGCCTTTTTACCCAGACATGTCTGAGCACTTTCACTGACACTCCAGCTAGTAGAAGTAAATTATGCACTTTTTGTGTAGTTGCTGTTTCTATGTTTCCATGCTTGTTGTGCCAGGTATGTTTTCAGTGATTCCCAGTAGAGACAGGGTCAGTAGTTTTACAAGATATGTACAGTCCTGAGATGATCTGCTGTGGAAAGTTGTTGCTTTGATGTGGTAATGAAGCTGTAATGTAGGATGTAAAGGGGCAATTTGTCTACTTTGCCTCAGTTGCTTATAAGATTAGACTTTGTAGTATATTTCTATAGTTGCCTGCTGGTTTTGAACACATAAAACTAATTATTGATGTACAAAACCTTTTGGGAAATAGGTAGTGATAAATGTGTGATAAACCAGAGTAGATTCGAACTTGTGACAGTAAGCCTGTAAATTCCAAAGGAGAGTGCTGCAGAGTAAATTCAGTATGAATACTATGTTGTAAGTCATTGACTATTGCACTTGGAAGATGTCTTTGCAAATGTGTACATGGCTCTGCTGAAGTGCCTGACTGGCATATTATTGTTACAGAAGAATAATTTGAATGTTCCCTGGATCTGTGCTGAGAATGTCAGAAAGAACCAGCCAAGGTACAAAAAGCATGTTGTCTTATATGCCACAGTAACATCTAGGACATGCTAGATGTCACGTTTCAGCAAGTTCGCCATCCTATTGTCATTAGGTTTGGTCAAGGAGCAAAATCTTGTCTTTGGGTGAAGGATTCTTTGGTGCATTCAGCTGTTTATCCACATGTGTCTGCAAGACCACAGCGGTAAGTGGGGGGACAAGGCCAGTTCTCCAGTAGGGTCCCTACTCCCTCATTTCTCATTTCAAGGAAATGGGATTCACTGGTTGTTTTCCTGAGATACTGCAGTGGGACAACCAGCTTCAGGTAAATTGATGTCCAGATAGGTACCTAGTGTTCAAGGAAAACCATCTTTAATGTGATGTGTCGTACTTGAAAGGCACCATTATAAATGCCTGAGTTTATTGGCCTTTCCTTTTGCTTGCTGTCCCTCGCAAAATGTGACAGACATGGAGAGCAGTGCTGTGGAGATGAGTCAGGGTGCATTTGACCTGCCCTGAACGTGGTTTCTGTGCAGGGCTTTGAGAGCTGTCCTGATGTGGCTGGCAACACATCACGTTCATTTTGCTCCTCCTAAAGCTTTGGATGGAACTGATGGAAACTCACCTTAGAGCAGTGCATTTCTCTGTACAGAAACTGTGCAAACTAGAGAAGCCTTCTTCCAAATTATCTCCCCTAGTCTTCCAGCTTCTTGCTTACAGCAGTTGCCGTGTCCTGTTTCAAATACTCGATGCAAGTGAGACTGGAAGTTGACTGAGGCTTCGGGGTATTATGGTGATCAAGACAGTCTTGGTAGTGAATAGGCTTAAAACAGGTATCTAGTTGATAGGAATAACTAGGCACTCTTAGTGCCTAGTTCTCCGAGAAGTTTGATATTTTTCTGTTCCCTGCCTTGGGTTGCTTAAGTTCCACACACAAAAGCATCCTAAGAGGTTCAGCCTAGAGAAGAAAATGCAGGGAAAGATGTGCAAGCTGATGACAACCTGATGACAGAAGGGAATTACATGACTGTAGAATGCATAAATGCCTTTAAACTAATATGCCTGAACAAACACTTCTGCCATGGTCCTTCATATTTCTGCCCTCAGCATCTCCTCCACAGTTTCTTACAAACCGCAGCCAGATGCCCAGTTTTTAATAACAAAAGTTCTGATTAAGAGACTTGTTTACTGCTTTTTCAGTTCTTCTCTCTTAATTTTTCTGAATATGCTATGAAGAGTCTGTGAAGCAACTCATGGTATGACTATTGTGGGAAAGCAGTTGCTTTTTCCTTCAGGGAAGTGGCACGCAACTGCAGCAAAAGCTTTGGTGTTGAAGCTACACTCTGCTCCTTCGCACTTAAGCATTGGCAGGCAAGTGGAAAAGGAGGGAAAGAAAATACTCACTTTCCCTGGAGCCACCAAGATGCAGTGACATTTCTTGGTTGCCTGCAAACTCAGATGCAAAGCCGCTGTGCATCTGCCTCCTGTAATTGTGCCAGAAGTCATCCCATGCCCAGTATCTCCCCCTGACCGATCCACTTGTGGTTTGATTAACTTTCCCCTTGAGACCCTGCAGTGGGGACTTGCTGGTATAAGCTGCGTCTCCACTAGAGGGGGGTGCCAGTATAGCTTTACTGGGAAACTTTGAGGATTTGGTTAGTTAGGTTGATTTACTCTTCCCAGCTGGAAGTGTTGCCTGTTGATTTAAGTGGAGCATCCTTGTAAGGAGGCTGCTGCTGGAACAAAGGCAGATGAGACCCAGAAGTGGCTTTATGCAGTGGCTGACTGAGTAGCAGTCATTGGGTTCCTCCAAAACAGTGTAAATTCTGCCAGCACACAATGACACACATTTGTGTGGAATCATAGAATGATTTGAGTTGGAAGGGACATTAAAGATCATCTAGTTCCAACCCCTCTGCCATGAGCAGGGCCACCTACCAGTAGATCAGGTTGTGCAAGGCTCCATCCAACCTGGTCTTGAACACATCCGGTGTTCGGGCATCTACAACCTCCCTGGGCAACATGTTCCAGTGTCTCACCACCCTCATAGTGAAGAACTTCCTTACATCTAAATCCATGCTCTTTCAGTTTAAAGCTATTGCTCCTTGTCCTATCACCACATGCCCTTGTAAAAAGTACCTCTCCAGCATTCTCATAGGCCCCCTTTACGTACTGGAAGGCTGCTACAAGGTCTCCCTATCTTCATAGGAGAGGTGCTCCAGCCCTCTGACCGTCTTCATGGCCCTCATCTGGACTTGCTCCAAGAGGTCCACGTCCTTATGTTCAGGCCCCAGAGCTGAATGCAGTACTCTGAGTGGGGTCTCACAGCAGTAGAGTAGAAGGGGAATATAAGGTTGGCCGACCTAGATTGGCTGCTCAGCAGTGGGGGGGACTGAAAATGAGAACCAGCATGCCTAAGTGAGCCTTGTCAGTGGTCAGAGGAGCTTTGCATGGGCCTTTAGCTTTGGTGTTGTGGATACAGCTCATGGATAGTAATTGTGGGATGCCTAAAAAATCTGGTTTGTGGGTGGATTTCAGTAAGTTCTCCTTTTGTGGCCTAGGTCTCTTGGACCTTTTAGTTTATTTGTGTAGTCACAAAAAAAAAAGAATTTTAGTGGTTCCTGAGTAATGCTTTATGGCTTATGCTTTTGTTATGAATGGTCTTAAGGCGGCTTTGAAGTGTGTGTACATTTAATGTTTGTATCCATGCTAATGTGCACTGAGCTCCAAGGGGAGAGTTTGAGGCAAATTACTATTTAGTTTTGGTTTTCATTTTTGTTTAAGAATAATACATTGCTATTCAGTTGCACTTTTCTCTGACAGCATTATTTTTCGTCCTTTATTACTCTTCAAAAGATGTGTAAAAGGAGTGTATCTGAAAAGTGGTGAGATAGACTAGATAGTGCTTGGGCTTTTTTTCTGTCATTGTATGTATTAGAAGATTTTGTTGGTTTTCTGGTTTTAGACTGACTGCATTCTGCCTCCTGGCTTTTAATTTTCTGCTTGAATTCTTGGTATCTCCTAAATATTCTGATAGAAATTTGTTTTTTTTTTTTTGTTGGGCACTATGTAGGCTGAGGACCTAGTCAGAGAAGTTGAGTAATCACTGAAGTATGGTGTGAATTTACAACAACCTACTTAACTCATGTGACCTCTTGTGTGCACTAAAAGCTTGTCTGCTAAACACAACTCAGAGTTAGTCCAAATCATTCTTAAAGTGAATTAGTCAAGCTGAGTGCTAATCCTCTGTGTTTACCTGCTTATTCAGATAGGCAGCAGCCTAAGTTGCATTCAACTTCACTGAATAATTGAGAGGGGAAGGTTTGGAGGGAAAGGTGATGAAATCTTTGTGTTTTCTTCATCTTTTTCCTTTCAGGGTGCATTTCAGAACTGCTTTGCATTTATAAATCTTGAATTCATGGAATGGTCAGCATGAGCTGGGTCTTGGCCTCAGGTAGTACTCTGCTGCAGCTCTCTACTAAGCATCCCCGACAGCTGCTGGTCCCAAGCTATTTTGGGGAGTGTTATAGTTCCTGATCATCCCTCAAAGTTGTTCCTCAAAAACCCAAACTGGTTGACTAGAGAAGGTGTAGACAGCAGGGAATATGGTGCAAACTTTGATGTCTGCTAAGAAACTAGTAACCAGCCCTGTTTTTTACATCATGGACTCACAAATTCTCCCTGTGTTGTCCCAAGCACATCAGAGACTCCCATGGTGGGCAAGAAGTAATTACCTTTCATTTGTCAACATTAGGATTTTTGTTGTCTTGAGCTACTGGGCTTGATCCCCCTCCATTGTGGCAAGATCAAAGGTAAGATCTTATTTCTGGGTCACTGCTGTCCATCAGATAAGTTTGTTTGTGGCCTTGGGAAAAGGCGGTGACGTGAGAATAGGGAATTTAAACCCTGTCATTACGGTAATTCTTTCTTATTGTCAGTTCTAAATTCTTTCAAACTTCATTTGCCTTAACTATGCAAAATACAGCACTGCAGAAATTGCCTGGAGAACAGTCAGTTGAACTGATGCAGTTGTTACAAAAATATTTCTGAAGCAACATGACTGTTATTTCTTGTTTGAGGGGTTAAAAAACAGTTACTGTGCCTGCATTGGTGCTGGCCTGAACCACGTTAAGCTGATGCCTTGAAGTCTTTAAGGTTCTTCCATATGGGAGGTGGTTGGCAAATATCTGTTTCAGATTAAGTTTACCTGAAACTCCTGTTTGTGTACCATTGGTCAGGGTCCATGTAGATCTCTATTAGGATGGTACATTTGTAATTTAGTGTTTGACATGCCTAATTGTGGACTTCCCTGGCCTCAGTATTTCCAGATTATTGTATTTTGTGGTGGTTCATTCTGCCTGAAGACTGAACATCTGTTTTGTGGATGCAGGGTGAAAAAGAAGTATTTGTTTTAATGCTGGCCCACCTCAAAGCTGTTTAGAGACTTGTGACATTCTGTTATCATCCAGATGGTTTTTATCTAGTGAAAAGGATATTGCCTCAATGTTTAAATACAAACTCGTTTCAGAAGAATGCCAGCAAACTACTACTTTTCTGAGTTTTAAACAAAAGGTGGATGATATCAGGTAGGGTTAGCAATTGGAGTCTTTGTTGCTGATCCATGGCAGAGTTGAATTGGTTTTGATTCTTGGAAATAAATATTGAATGTTTGTCTGTAAGTCATTGAGAAGATAAAGTCTCTTCTGCTTTTCCTGATGAGAAGCTATAGCTGGTAAAAAGCATCTAGATATAATGTATGGTGACTTGTACCTCGAGACAAGTGACTTTCCTTAATATTGTCTTCTTTAGTGATACTGACTAGTAAGCAAAATAGTGATGAGAATGCACTAGGAGTTAAATTCTGTCAAATGCCAGTGTGAGGCAAAGCCTCCATCTTGGCTCTGTGTTATGAAAACTGCTTCTTGCAATCCTAGTGCTCAGAATAATTTTAATGAGCAGCTCCTTACTTGATTTTTTTGTTTGTTTATAATGGAGGAGGACAAATCCATGCACCATACTTGCTTCTTTTACACACAGACATGCACGCACGATGCTGGCAACAGTTCATGACGCATATTAAATGATGAGCTATCCATGGTAACTTTGAACTTTTCTCCGTCGTAGTTAATTTCTTTGAATTTGATGTCTGTCAGTAGAAATAAACCATTTTAAAAGAGTTTCAGAAACTGTTTTGAGATTACTTACTTTAGAAGCATTTGGTACTTTAGAAGTCATTGCGATGAAAGTGCAGATTATGAAAACATTGTCATATGACAGCAGCTTCCTTGTGGTTGAGCTATGAGACACCGTCCACAGTGTAGTTACTTGTTTACATAAGCCTGAGCAGATTTGCGTTATTTTCCAGCAGTTGGTGTCTAGCTGTGTTTTTTCTCTTTATTTTTCTGGTGATTCTTTCTTGAGGTTTAGAGTAGTGAGATGGAACTAGTTGAAACTAGATGATGGTATGAATTATTACTCTGGAATATTGTTAGTTCACATTGCTTTTACTTGAAACAGAAATTAGAAATGTACTTTCAGGGATACCTTACTGCTCCAGCACTCACTAATTCAAAAAACCCAATGGAGCTGCTGCTGTAGTTGTTCCTTGAAGCTAGTGCTGTGGTTGGTACAGAAGCTTTAAAGTTATTTTTGTCTGTGTGTACTTGGTTATTTTTATCTTTAATCATTATGT
This sequence comes from Eurystomus gularis, assembly GCA_013400335.1. Classification (NCBI taxonomy): domain Eukaryota; kingdom Metazoa; phylum Chordata; class Aves; order Coraciiformes; family Coraciidae; genus Eurystomus; species Eurystomus gularis. The sequence goes on along the minus strand of VZZY01005216.1, from coordinate 63,921 downwards.
TGAAGAAGCTCCTAATATATCTGATGAAATGTTCATGTACCAGCCAGCACCCCTTGCCTTAAGCAGGTGCTCACTCATTTCCCCAAGTGAGAGTGGGAAGAGGTGCTCCAGCCTTGCAGAGTGGCAAAGCAGCAATCATTTCTAAGCAATCCTTAACAAGCAAACATTAATGGAGGTCATTAGGAAAAGTATATTCATAACAGATAATGACTGAAATACGTCTAGAGGTTCTGGATGGTAATGGTAAGGCAACCTTCATGTGTTGGCTTTAAGGGGGGAACTGCAGGAAAATGAGAAAACTGAGGAAGCCATCCAGATTTTTTTTTTACTTTTCAGACAAAATTCAGAAGAAGATTTTCAGAGAAGCCAGAGGCTTCAAGAGAAGATGAAGTATCATTTTGGATTTAAAAAACAGTGAGAAAATGCTGCCCAAGAGATGGGTGTGGAATAGATACAATATGGAAATAATCAGGAAGGGAGGTTGAGCAAGTGAGATAATTGCACTGGATGGTGCAAACTGACCTAGGTCAGGGAAGTACAGAAAGAATTCTTAAAAAGGACAACCACACTAACAAAAAGGAAGTTTTGTCTGATAGTAAATAAGATTTCAAGTCCCTCAACATGTAGCAGAGAGAAAAAGTACCCAGTTTTAACAGGAAAAAGGAGCAGGATTCAGTTGTGAACAGCACAGTAGTATCACTTTTAGCAAAAATATTGAGACTTGAGGAGAAAATTATGAGTACCTCTGGGTTTTTTTAATCTCATCTGAGCAGTATGAAGAGAAAACTGGTGTGCTGCTGAATGCCTCGTGGATTAGCCTGCTGATGATGCAAGTCTAGTTTGTACCATAATTGACATGTCTTAGGGTGTCCGTGTTCATCATTTCACACATTACAATGCCAAATACTCTGGGTTTGTATGTTTTCAAAATGTGTTTTCTATTTATTAGTAAAATATGGCATTTTTTTCTGATAGCAGAAGTCAGAATAGTAAAGATAAAATTCCTTAGAATATCCTGAGGAAAAGGAGTTAATTTTTCTGGACACAGAAGACTAGAAACGCCAAGAAAAATCTTTTTTATTTTTAATCAGATAGAGCAATGTTTAGTTTCCTGCCTTCACGATGGGATGTTTATGTGCCTTAGAAAAGACCTTTTAAGTGAGCATCATGCTACCACTGACACAGAGGAGGGAAGATGTTTGTTATTTTCCCTTCAAGAAGTTCTTGGCCACTTCCATTAATCTGAAATGTCACAAACGGCCAAATGATAATCCGTTCTGCTTCCATCAACACTGTAAAGTCATCTCCTCTTTTTGCCTTGAGTTATCAGAGAATTGCATGGGTACATGTTGCAGAAAGAAAGGTGAAGGGGGTCTCTGACTTTAGCAGAGTTGGACCTATAGCAAATGCATGTGAAGTGGGAGTCCTTCTGCCTTGCTCGCCTGCCATTGAGATCATCAACAAAATGCAATTGAACTTCATGGGCACAGGATCAGACTCCTGGTTTACCATAATAATAATAATCATGATAAAATAATAATAATGAACAACAACAAAAGTCCCACACCACAACCAAACCAAAGCAATCAAAAAACAGCCAACCAAACAAAAACGAACCCCAAGACAAAAACCATTCTAGAAAGAATGAATAGCTTGTAATTTGGCAAATAATCTACTCACTGAAAAGCCTTCATGGTGGTCACAGTAAAACATCTGAAGGTCCCTTCTGGGGATAAGCATTGTAGCAGGTAAAGGAGAAAGGCAGACATGCATAGGTTAATTACAGATGCTTGAACTGTCTGCCCTTTGGTGGAACCTAGTGCATAACTGTGGTCAGCCTGCTTTTGTCATTCTCAAAAGGGGTATGAGGCATGGTGACAGGCAAAATAGGGTGGCATATGGAGAAGATTTCCCTGCAAGATAAATGATGCATGGTAGTGTACTACCTACTGAATTTTTTTACACTGAAAATCTGTGAATAGAGATTTTTTTCTTTTGTATATTCAGACTAATCTGTTTTTTAGGAGGGAGGTGGCAGAGCCTCTGATCTGACCCCAGTGTGATGACTCTCCTGACCCATGTTTTCTCAGTGAGAGCGGATTTCTCGAAGGGAGTACTGCTGCACAGTGGTACTATTTTATTGTTGTAAATTGGTTCAGCGCATGGCAAATGAGTAAGGCGACAGATCATTACCTTAATTGTGCAGTGGGGAAGGAAGGACAGTTTCGCACAACGCTGCCTCTGCAGAGTTCACGAAACTGTTACCTTGGGTAAGGAGGCTCCACCTTACAAATCTTTGCTGAACTTCTTGCAGACTGTACTTTGTCATATGAAGATTTAGCAGTGGTCTTGTAGTACTCCTATTGTTAATTACTGAGGCCAGAACAATCATCTTTTGCTTATTAGCCACAGATCTTCTATTCAAAAGGGTTTGGCGGATGTAATTTTTTTTTTTTTTTTAAGCACAGGCTGCATTGTGAATGCAAATAGCATAGATTTGAGATCATCTCTAGATTATTGTGTTATGGAAGAGTCCTACTGAATGCAAGGGCAATTTTTTTAAATTGTGTGAAAATAATTTTCTTTCTAGCCTTGAATTACTGCTGAAAACTTCCTCTTTTTTCCTTACATAAGGCTGACAGCCATATTATGCTCCTGACAGTGAAGACTGAGGCAGCGGAAACTCAAAATCTCTTCTAGCTTCAGGAAGTTGCAAACTTCCCTGGAGCAACTTTTTAAAACCTCTTTGAGGTGTACAGGTGTGAGTTGGCTGAAGGCAGAAGGAAAGATGAGTTCCTCTTTTTTGCTTTAGTAATATGCTTTTGGACTTCTGTATTTTTATTTATCTCATTAAGTTAGCTGTCTTATTCTCCCCCTCCCTTTTTTTAAATGCTTTTCCAGTATCTGGGCAAGTCGAGGTTAAATTTCCCAAGGTGTTGTTTGTTATGATTTTGGTTTGGTTTGGCTCAACTAAAAGCTGAATGCTCAGACCAGCTGTTGCTGTTCACAGTAAAGCAATCTGCAAGGTAATATACAGCTAAGTATGCTGCTGTCCTGCTTGTGATGCTATTAGTGGCTAAGAGGTAATTGCACTATGTATTATCTGGAATGTATGCTTTTGCTGACAAAGTGCAATCGAAGTAGGCATTGTACAAACATAGAAGCAGATGTATTACTTATGTGGAACCATAGCAAAAATAAAATCCCTGATTCTGTGGCGTGTCTTTGTGACACTGAATCACTTCCAAGACTATTGTTTAGGACATTGTTGGTCTGAAGTTGGAGCAACAGTAGTGTAGCCAGTACCTGCTTTGACTTGTTCAGTGGCTGGGTTAGATCTGAACTTGGGAAATGTTTTGTTGTTCTGATTTTTTGGTTTTCGAAGTCACAAGTGCTTAGATTGTGAACAAAAACAAAACAACAGAAACAAAAAAAAAAACCCAACCCAATCAAAAAATACCCCTAACAACAGAAACCGACAAAAAAATCCCACCAACCAAGCACCACTACTAAAATAACAAACTGACAAAAGCTAGATGCAGATGATGTGCACAGGGTAAAAGGATGGTGTTTTTCAGCAGCCGGAAGAGGGGATCTCCACTTGTGATGTAATCCATTGCAGTCTTCATGTTCTTTTACCCTGGTCTCCCCCGTGCTGTTTAGGAAGGTCAGGAAGCATGTTGGAGGTCAGGTGGCAGGTAGTGATGGTACTTACTGACCAGTGGTCTTGCTGGAGGCTGTTCTTCTGCTCTCTCTCAGCACTTAGGCAAGAGGCTGTCTCAGCCTACCTCATTGCCAGCCCTTGTGCAGATGTTGGTAAGCCTTCGCCATTGCATGGGACACCCTGCAAATGCAGCTCTGCTAGCACTCCTGTAGCTCCACATGTTGGGATAACACCCACAACGTGTTAGATGGGATATGACAAAGTTTCATGGCTCTACCATATAGCCAAACAGTGATGGCAGGAGAGGTGGGTTAGTACCAACCAATTGTGGTAATTGAGCCAACCAGCTCAACTGTCCGCTGTAGTTGCCGATTTATTTATTACTAACAAGTAACTTGTTGACAGTGAAACATTTAAAATACTGCATTCTTCTTGTTACATGTCTCCCTTTCTTCCGCCTTCCCTCCCCTTTAAGCTGTGATGATATGTTGTTTATCCAGTTTCTTTGTTGTTCATTTGTTGTATCTGAACCTTTTCATATGTTAGCAAATTCCAGTAAAATCTATTTTTCTACACAGTGAAGCTGGAATCAATAAATACCTGGCTTCACCAGTAGAGGCTGTTTCCAGGGCTGTGATGGTACAGCCAGCATAAAAAGTAGAGGAACGTTGTCCCTTTCTGCTTCCACAACCCCTCAGTAAAACCTCACAAATCCATTTTTCACTGTGAATTTATTCATTCTTACGAAGAGCTTCCAAGTGGACAAGATGCTATTGCTTTGTAGCTCTTTAAAGCAGTCTGTCCAGTGACTAGAAGCAACAGACAGGAAGGCTTTGGAAGGAGGCATGTTTGTATAACAGGTCTTCACTGTGAGAACAGAGTAGTGTAGCATGTGCCGTATAACAGGTGTAACTTGTGCAATTTGCTGGTAGTTGGTGTGAAGGCACCCTCAAGAGTTGCATCTATTTTCTTCTACAGGAAGAAAATACCACTGTATATGAACAGCGGTACAACCCAGTCAGTGCTCACATTAGTCCCTGTGACATAAGAAATAGATAATTGTCTTTTGTAGTATTATTGACAAAATTTCCCACTCTAACAGTGTAATTTCAGATTCACTGCTATTAAACCTGTTTAATAGGTATCATATAGGAGATCTATTCCAATACTTATTGCTGTAGTAATAGGTAGTGGATATGATGGCCGCCTTTATTCTGCTTTCTGGAGGGAGATGTCAGGTGAAAGAGGCAAGCTGATACCAACCAAGCTACAGAATTTGTACAGTAAAATGTACGTATTAAAATACATACACTGTCAACAAAGTTTGACGGAGACAGTTAATTTTGTACTAGCTTCCAAACTATATCGATGCATCTGCTGAGGCAAGAGAAGGGGCGGTCTATTTTCTGAGGTATCAGAAATTTGATGGGTAGACAATAGGCAAAGAGTTTAAATAAGTGGAAAAAGACTTGTTGCTATTGTTCAGAAGGACTTAAGGCAAATGTACAACAATGGTCACACCATCTGTCTGGAAATCTCCTTTCTTTTCAGCTTCTTTTTGCCCAGTACTGAATCACAGCAATTAACTTACTGCAGCTCCCTCACTTGCTGAGCAAGTTAACATGGGGTGCAGGAGGTTATCATCATTTGTAGGCAGAACACACCCTGGAACAGAGAGAGAGGGCAGAATTGGCAGGAAATACTGTAGTGATCACAACCACTTAAATTGGTTCACCTTGTCCTTATGCGTTGGTAGGTCCTCCAGTAAAGTTTAATATGTCTTATATAGCACATTCTGCACTTTTATTTGTTATAGTACACCATGTACCAAACTGACTTCAAGATTCAGCAGTGTGGTCCTTGACACAAAACAAGATGTTTGCTGAAACACCACTCCAGACTTGCCATAAGAGAAAAGGGGAGGAAAGTCCTAAGGTGACAGGATAGGGAGCTGGTATGAGGCTTTTCCCCTCATTTGAACCAGCAGTGAACTGATGAATGGGGGGCAGGGAGGGGGGAGAAAGAATGCTGTGTTTATGCAAAGCCTTTGCTGAAACTAACTGTTCAGAGAAGTCAATACTGACATCGGAGTTTGGATGGCCTTGCAATTTCAGGGAGACCAAGAGCTTCTTATCTGCATTTCAGTGGTGTGGTTTGCCCATTGCCAGTCTGCTGAGACTATCATTTCACAATTGCAGGTATCTCTGCTCACTTACAAAATCATGTTGACATATCCTGGATGCCTTTATTTTATTTTTTTTTTATTAAAAAATTTTTTTTTTATTAATTGCTTTGAAGTAGAGAAGTTTCAATCTTTGAAGAGTGGCTATTAAGTAAGTTTTTCAGAACAGTTTAAGCTAGTGAGTTGCATTTGTGCAAATTAATATCTTCATCTACTGTTGAAAGTGGGAAGATCAGAGGTGGTGAAGGCTTTACCTAAAATAAAGGCTCAATATATCTTTTCTGAGATCTATGTCTGATATTGTTCTGTTAGGAAGAAGATTTATTACTCTAACTTGCAAAGGAAAATCCAGATTTACACAATAGTTCCTAGCAGTCACTGTATTAAAGGAAGGAATAACAGGAAAGCAGCATGAAATTGAAACCAATTTTTCTGCTGTTGATGTTAATTTCTTATGTGCTATGAAGTGTATCTGTAGTTGTTCTTTTATTAAACAAGTGGTCACTGGAGAGCAGAAAAACACCTCCATGAGTCCATAGTAGGTAACTAAAAATTCCTGTTATCACCATCAGTTTAATAAGTGGTAAAGTGAAGTAGTAGACAAGTCAAGTAATTGCTGTTGCTCTTCCTCGTATGGTGTTTGTTTGCCTTTTTGCCTTCTGAGGCTGCTGTGGCAGGGTCATGCTTTTATTTGTCTGTTGAACAAACTAATGCTTACAAGCAGTGGTTGTTTAGTGAAGGAAGATGCCAGAGGTGAGTGATGCCAAATGATTACTTTTGGATGTGAAGACTTCAGATGCCACATGAAATCTGGAATGTCTTTGAAGTGACATCTGGAAGTGGGACCCTTATGTGAGATCCCTTACTTTTTTGCCTTTTTACATGTTGTTTGAATGTTTTACTTCCCTTGACAGGTTTATGGGTCCTATCTATCTGGGATCAATTAGGACTTAAAACTGTCCTTTGAGAAACTGTAAGTTGGGCTTTTATTCACTAGAGGTGTGCAGGGAGGATAGCTTTATTTAGCTAAGTCACATTTAACAGCTTCAGGGTCATACCAAATCAGCATTTTCAGAGTCATGTAGTTCAGAAACTTGAAGTCTGTGAAGTCAAGCTGTGGCACCAAAAGATGCTCTGATAGTGCTGCAGGAAACCAAAGCTGAAAGATGGCAACAGTGCCAGAATATGGAATTGTCTGACACAGGAGAGAGACATAGATTGTGAAAACTCAACTTGCCTTTCAGTCCCAGCACCTTGCTCTAGCAGAGGCACTCTGTATTTGTGGGCAAAGATGAGATATGCAGTGATGCAGAAGTTGTTGGTATTGTTGTATCCCTCTTAAATTGCAGATTGCAGTGTACTATGCAAGAAGCCGAGGAGGAATAAGGGTTATATTTGTCATTATAATGGATTTTCTGAAAGCAGTTCTTCCAAGATGATGCTTTTGTGACAGATGATCGCATTTCTCCTAATTACTCCACATAATGACAAAACTTCATGGTTCTTCTTTTTTGTGGTCTCAGACAGCTGATCCAGAAATCATGATGCTTAGCTGACATAGCATGTCAGAAAGCAGTATGTTTTGTTTAGTGAGAATGTGTTCCTGGTCTGTATGTTAGATACGTACTGCTCAGCCAAGCATCAGCTATTTTTTTAATTACTTTTTTCTCAGTCAACCAAAAACTCAATGTGTTAGCATAAATGACTCTCTAAATGTTGTAGTTTATGGTGAAACATCATTTTTTAGAGATGAGTCACCTTCAGAGAGGATAAGAAATTCTGTAATCTTCTTTCTACAAATTGTAGATACAGATCCAATGTGTTTCCCCAGTTTGCCATTCTCTAGATGCACTCAGTAAGGATAGCAGTTTCTATCAAGAGGAGAGTGTGGAGTGGTATTCGCCTGCAACACCTATAGTTCCAGTGTTTGGGAATGATATGTGTGAATCTGCTTCTAAATTTGGGTGTTTGTCTCAACGCTTTGTAGCGCAGCAAGCCATCAAAATCTCGTTAATAAGCCACTCCTTTGCTTTTGTGTTTCAGACTTTCTTTTTAATAGAGATTACATTTCCTTTCATAATGCCCTTTAGTGAAGTTCAGTTGAGGATCCTGTTCCTTTTATTTGCAGTTCTTGAAAAACATGGGGCCGCACCCTGAACTCACACGGGTATTAAGTTAGGAGCCACCTTTGATTGCTTGAATGGAGTCAGCCTGTTTTTTGCACTGCTGTGAAAGCAGAGTGCTCTCTGTACTTTATTGCTGAAGAGGATGAGGTGGGTTGGGCATGGGGGGAGAGACCTTTTGTACAGTCCAACCTGTTCTCAACTGGAATGCTTTTAGGAGCCTAACCAATTGGCAGGAGGTCTTAATCCTAGCGTACATCATGCCCAGGAGGTTGAGAAGCGAGGTATATGCAGAAGAGCCTTCCTTTTCATAGCCAAATTGAAGGATCAGTGCAATACAAGCAATGAAAATGCAGCTAAGTAAAGGAGGGGAAATGTGAAGTGGCCATAGGCTTAGGAATTTTTTACTAATCCTGTGTTTTCTATTTCTTGGAGAGATGATGAAACAATACTACAGGCATATTTCTCATCTCATCTATGTTAAAGTGATTATTGGATTTTATGGGGTTAAGCTTTTTCTGACGTGTTCTACTTGGGACTACACAGAGCTAACTAAAGGCTGAATAGACTTAGGAATTTTTTTTTCCCCCTCATTTTTCTCTTCTGCTCTGTTCTGCTTCCTAGTAAAAATTATCATTTTCTCTCCTTTTTATATTTGGCAAACAGGATTCTAAGCATACCTCTGGTTTTGCTCTATATAATCTTCCCTAAAGTCTGACTCATCTGTAATATTTTCCCCATCTTTATTATCCTAGAGTAGCAGCATTTCAGGATTAAGAGAAAAAAAAAAAATAAAAGAAACTAACAATAAGCTGCTGTAAAGTAGGTGCAATGACACTGCTGCTCTTCAGTGGGTTTTGAGAAGAAAAGAAACAAAGGTCTTCTGAGCTCTTATTTAAGTTACATTTGTGATAACTCGTGAGACAGTGATGAAATGTGCTAGTTGAGCATCTTGAGGCTGTTGCTGAAGTTTTACTGAAAGCCACTCTCTTCCTGATCAATTAGCAAAGCTTCCTTAAATCAGAAAAGCAGTAGTTTCAAGTTGATGCTGTCTGTTACCTTGATCTGTCAAGTACGGTGCAATTTCAGAAAAGAAGCACAACTCTGTTGTTGAAAACAGGAAGCCTGGAGAACGTGTAACTTGGTTTTTTGACTTCCAGGGAAGGCTGTCTTGGAGGAATGCTAAATCTCCATTTTCTATCCTCTCCATGAGTATAGTAGTAGAATTTGGAGCAAGGAGTGGAAAGAATGAAATGTGTAGGAAAGAATAGAAGCCACTGGAAAGCTATATAAAGATGGAAAAAATGATCCTACAGCTTGGAAGATGAGATAGCTACATGTGACGTAAGGCATGCAGGGATATGTTGAAATGTGAAGCAGGCATTTCGAGATGATGCTTCTTAAGAAGGAGAAATAATTTCCACAGTGGTGTGCAAAG
>VZZY01005216.1:31211-54457 GCA_013400335.1 Eurystomus gularis | reverse complement strand
AAACAAAACAACAAAAAACCAAACCTAAAAAAATGCCACAACTGTTACTGACTCAGAAAAGCATGTGGAATGCAACTTTCCTACAGCACTTATCTGTTCTTTCTTGGCCTCATAAGTAAGTGTTGCCTTTGAAAAAATGAGCCAGTGGCCAGGACAGTTAGTAGCATTGTCTCTATGACTACACCATGGTCTCAGTTTCAAAAATACCAGTTAGGTTTGGGGCAATTTTTGGTATATGTGCTGGATGCTGAATACACTTAGCATGAGTGGTTTTCTGCCATGATTTACAGAATAGGAAGTGGTAGATACAGAGAGCAACAGGTGTCTTTCCAAAATCCTTTCTTTAGTGGCTAATTTATGGATTGTGTTGTATATGTCTGGCCTGGCCAGGTAGGGAAAAACTACTATAGCCTTAGTCCACAATTTTTAAATGGGATTAATTTCTTGGCCATTTATAGTTTTCTATACCCTTTTGTTTGGTTTTCGTTGCCCAAAAGACTAGAAACATATGCAGAAGCTAGTCTAACCTTGATAAACACGATAGCTATGGAAATAATTTCATTCTGTTGGATCATATGATCAAACTTTACCCAGCAATTCAGTATATTCACCTATAGCAAATCTGTGCCTATATGGCAAGAAAAAAAAACCACAAGTGTGGTTAAAATAAGTGAAAGATAATGATCTGATAATGTTTAAGTTCTTTTTCTAAACACAGAAGAGATGGTCATACAATCACTGAACTGTAAAACAATAGTTGTTAAGGAAACAAATGCATCCTAAATTCCAGCAAGTAATTCTATGAGTACTCTTCTGCGAGGGTTTCTTCTTTTTTTTTCTTTTGGTGTGAAAAAAACCCAATACAAATGTTATCATGATTCCCATGCTTTGTAGGTGACCATCTTTCCTTGCAAATGTGTACATGGTCTGTGCATTAGTCTTCTTACTATATTCAGTTTGTGTGAATTCTAGTCTGTGTGGTCAAGTGAATTGTTCTGCTGTTCTGAATGAAATTCCTATGTGCCCTTTGAAGCTTCTACTGCAAATTTGTTGTGAATGGTCATGTAAGAGAGTTGGGTTGTGCAGCATCAGACTGGTCTTGCAGCAGCTAAGGAGCTCAGGTGTTGACTGCACGTCCAGTTCTCTTGTTATTCTCAACAAATTTTTTTTTCCTTCCTACTAGGAGCAAATGCCAGCATGACTAGGATCTGAGGAAGTGCTTCTCTGTTCCTACCAAGGGTCTGTGGGTGCAGAGGAAGGGTGCAAGCACAGCAGGGACACTTTGCACTACCATGGATATTCCTACAGATTTGGTGCCGTCATCTATGATGTCCCACCCTGAGGTGATTGAGGTGAGTAGACCACAATTAAATTCTGGCAGCTGAACTGACTGAACCTCCTTCCTATTTCTTCATTGAATCCTAGCTTTTTCTTCGGTCTTCCTTCTCAGTCATCAAGGAAATTTTTCCTGAAATATTGCATTAAAGACACTCATTGTTTGCTAAGAATGTTGTACTTTTGACACATGACATTGCCATGTTATAATTCTATTTGTAGAAGAAAATATATGGCAAAATACGATCTCTGACTTCATGCAGGTGATCCCTTCACTATGGTTTGATTTTTACTGTACCTAATGAATGCAAAGTGGAAGGTGATAATGTGGTTCAGTTGGAATAATACCGATTCAGTGTTCTTATCTGAACACTGAAATTTTAAGCCAAAAGCAGAAATAAAATTAATAAAGTACTTACAATTACTAAATAGTAATCTTGCTTTCATGAATGAAAGTGTGCATTTCAGACTGGATATTTATAAATATCTAAGAGATTTCTTCAGCTCCATGTACTGAACACTGAGTACTTGTGCTTTCTGGTGAAGCATGTATTACAAACAGAAAAGGAGATGTTAATAACAGTCAAGATTTCATCTCAGAAAAGCATTTTCAAAGTCCCTTTGGATTTGTAGAGACCCAAGTGTGTGCTACAACACTTAAACTTTTAAGGGTGTCTATTTTTCCTGTAGAGGCCACCACAACCGGTGAAGGTAGATGTCAGAAAATAGGAGCTCTATTGTTTATTTTGTTTATTTTGCCTTTGTTCTATTTGCTGGAGATTGTTTTGCTCAGGAGACTACACTGAGAAGTGCAGTAGTTCAGAGATCCCGGAACTGTGTGAAGTCACAAAAAAACCATGTCCATTTATGGGTGGTGATGTGAGATGAGCTGAACCCAAAATCTGCTTTGGAGAAACTTCTTTGTGCTCTTCTTCAACCTGTGTTTCAAATGGAGAACTAGTAACTAGTATAGTTTAAAGGTATTTTTATAACTTTTCCAGTCTCTGTCCCGTCTAGGGTCAGAGACTGATTTTGTGTCTTTGTAGCAGAATACCTGGTAGGAGGCAGATGCTGTATATTCGCGTCCCAGGATGCCTGGCTGCTGTCTAACTCCTCTCTTTCTGCAGAAAGGCTCCTCCAGGCCTTCTCATCATGTGCTCTGAAAAGTACTTGCACCTCTGTCTCTTTGGGTTCTCTCTTCAGAGCCTTCTTTACTGGTGACTAAATGCACATGTCCTGCTTCTGCAGAATAAATCCTGCCCTAGACTTGCATCACTAGACCAAAGACTAATGGATTATTCTGGTCATTGGCTGCTAATCCACACAGCTCTCCATCCAAACTTGGGTATTAGAGGCCGTTCTTCAGTGAGATTTGGCTTGGGAGACAAAAAGAAATGGCAATAGGAAGCAAAGGAAAGACTTGCATCTCAGTGTGGGAGATTATGGTAGAAAAATACCATTCTATCAACCTCATGCAGTAAAAATGGCCTCAAATTTTATATCCATATGGACAGATTTACATGCATTCATGAATTCCTAGAGACTTCAGTAAACCTTTGTGAATCTAATGGTTGATGTAAGTCTTCAATCCTATGTAAATTAGGAACAGCTCCAAACAGTCAGCTGGGAGCCATATGCATGTTTCTGAGGGTAAGGAAGAGCTTTTTAACAGGCAAGGACATAGTGGAACACATAGCTAAAGAGATGAATTATTACATGGAAGTAAAGCACTTTTCAGACTGGGACTGCATAGGCTTGCTTTTCATGTTTATGTTGACATACAAATGAATTTTGGATATAGTTTAGCTTTTTTTTTTTCTGGAAGACATTATTTTGCCTTTTAAAACTGAGCAGATGCCACACTGTGCTGCAGAAGAGATTTAGAGACTAATATTTTAAGAAAGGTTTTTTAAAAAAAAACTTGGAATTAGCCTTGCATGCCTTCTGCATGAGCTAGATGGCATTTCAGTTACCAGAAGTGTTTTGTTAATTTAAATTTTCTTGACCTTTAATCTCTTTTTTATCTTTTATCTTTAAACTTCCCTTTAGTATTGCTGGGATAGTTGATTTCCTTTTAGTCTTAGAAGTAATTATTATCTATTTTGTATACACATGTAAGTATAAGTATGGATGTGCTTATATCTTAGTAATAAATACTACTCTGCCTGTCATCAGCCCTTTAACAGCACAGAGCAAACAAGAATAGACTCTTACTACACAGAGAAATCCCAGAGACCTCAGCAGGACCTTTTGCAATCTGAAGCCCATTCTGACAGGTTTTTGCTTGGGCTTGAGCCTTACAGGTGCTTGTGGTGACACCACAGTAAGGGAAGTTCCTGCTAATTTAATTGCAAGCCCTATCTTTCTCAAGAGTTTTCTTCTGAGTCAGGTAAAAAAAAGATTCACGTTTGAAAAGTGTTTTTGAAAGTCCCTTCTTGATACCAGATGTGAAATTGTTGTTGCTGTTTTAAAATACTCTTGTTGCTAGTGTGCCAACATAGGAACTACATTTGGTGCTCTCTACGATGGTCTACTGAAGCAATACATTTTTCAAGGTCATGTCTTTTCATACCTTCTCTATGTACTGACCTGTCCAGAGCTCTTTTCTCCCATGTTCTTTCCCCCCTTCGACCTCCCAGCATCCTGCTGCCAGACGTAAGAAGTGGTGATTAAGAGCACAGATTTAAGGCATCTTGGCCATGTTTAAATGTGAAGGATAAGTAAAGCTTCAGGGTGCTTTATCCATAGCTGAAATCTGCAATTCACAATATGTCAAAGAAGTCACTGAAATGAAAAAATTACAGAATATGCTATGAGTTTTTGGCAACAGAGTTTTATTGTAATCTAGTGATTTCAGATTAGATAAGACAATCTGCTCTAAAAGAGGTAGAAACAAAATGCAACAGAGCTTTTTAGTTTTTTAAGTTGGGGATATTTTGAACATGTACATGTGGAAACTCCATACCTCAGCCAAGTATAAGCAAAATTATATCATAGAAACCCGATTAGTCTGATAACACAGTAAGCAGAAAGTTAAATAATTCTCTAAGAAACATTTAGCATCCCAGAGGGCTTTGCTGTTTGCAAAAAGGAAACATAACAAGTGGTAATCTAAACTGATTAATGTACTCTGTGGAGTGATTAGTATCTTTTCTCTTTGTGAATGGCATGAGATGAATTCTGCAGTAAAAGCTTTGAGAAGAAATGATTTGAGCTCCAGTTGCTTAATGAACCAGGGACTTCCAACAGTGCTTCAGAAATGCTCAAAACAAGGAAACGAAAAAAATTCATCATTTTCTCTTTGCTTTTGCCAGCAGTGGATCCTACCAGCCAAATACTGGAGGTAAATGAGTACATTTAAATAACTGCCTTGCAGCTTCCAAAGAGAAATCCAGAGCAGTTTCCATTATAGTGGCCTTTCACGGCTGTGTGGTTATCGGAGCCAAAAAACACTTCTCCCACTCTGTGCCATTGAGTACTTCTCTATTTTCCCTTCTTTTTGTTTGAATTGGAGTGGAAGAGATTTAAACTCTCCTTGCCACAGAATGGTCATTCTCACTAGCTTTTTCCTCTTTGTAATAATGCTTGAGAACAGACTTCGAGGGCTTGACACAGCTGTTGTCACACCTTCCTCCAGTAAAGCCCAACATGGTTTGCATTTTGGATTTAGTGCCCAAATTTCTGCAGCCAACAAATGTGTGGATTTTTTTTCTGCCCTTCTAGATGAGTAAACAAATTAATCTCTTTACCAAAACACACCTCTGTTGGTGGTAAACAAGGTAAACAAGAAAATAAAAGGAACTGGATGAAACAGTTTGTTATTAGAGGTATATCCACCCAGTTGCAGGCATCATAGGGGAAATGTAAATACCAGCAAGCATTTTTTTCATTCTTATACTAGACGACATTACCAGGGGTTCAAAATACACCTCCATTTTGTTCAGAGTAGACCAATACTGCCTTATAAGCAACTGCTCAGTACTGTATGAACAAGTCACTGATAGAAAACCCATTCTTGCCAGAGCCCTGAGAGAGAAGGATTTTTCCGGATTCTGTTTAGATATTTCCCAAAGCAGTGCATCAAAGCAAAAGAAACCCAAACTGTTTGATGTATATCTCAAGAAAAAAAAACAAAACAAAACAACAAGCATTTGCCATGGCAAACACAGTATAGTGTTCTTATTACAATTTGGCAATCTCAACTTCCAGCCCAAAATGAAATTTGCTCATTAACATGATTTGCTTGTAGGCTGAACTCTCCCACTTTGCTGGTTTGCTTGGTGAGGAGTGATGGAAGGTGTGCCCAGGAGATGGAAGTAGCCCAATAGCCTACAGTGTTTTTTCAGCATAAATGTCCAGTCTTTTAGCTGCTGGAGCCAAGAATCAATTCACAGGTCAGCTCACTGAGCACCAAACTGGGCCCTATGGATCCATGCTGTAATTCATTACATGTGGAAACTCACCTGGGATGTTAGAGGTACAGATTTTGTTTTTTCCTCTCCAGTTTTTCCCTCTGATGGCTTCTGAAGTGACACAGATAGGGGACTGTGTGTTGTACTTCTCTCCAGAAAGCTCTTCCTGGGGCTGGGATCTTTGGGGAAGGTCTGTCCTGCACTGCACTCATCCTGCACAGCAGCCTTCAGGAACTTGCAGCAGCTTTCTGGCTGTGATGTTCAGGTTGAGGATAAGGCAGATAAGAAACTAGGGCATGACCTAAGTGAGATAGTGGAGAAGCCTAGTCTTCATTATGACACAGACTTTATTGGAGGGCATAAGAGATGACATATTTTGGTCACTAAATTAGATGATAGAATATAGTTGCCTTTCTGTGCTTCCCACTAAGCCAGAAGGTGTCGAGCCTATATCTGTGTTTGGCTAATACTTGTGAATCTCAGCTTGTCATCACAACTTCCCCAGAAGAAAATGAGGCTTGAAGAGCTTTGCAGAAACCCTTTCTGTACTCTGTATGGGACATTTGGGCTCAACTACCCAATCTGGGCTCTACATGCCCGATCACTTTTCTCCTAGTGGCATCTTCCAGTACCTCCACATTGCAGTGGTGGCCTCCCTTTGAGAGAGGCTTGGAAGACAGAGACAGGGCAGCACAGAAGTGCTGTGTGGTCTGAGAACCAATCTTTAGTAGTCAAAGTGTTTAAGCCACCATAGCCATGTAATGGGGAGGATATGATGATGTAGAATTATGCCCTGATTCAAATAGTCTTCATTTCCTCCTCAACTGGAAAACATTCATCAGAACATATGGGTAGTGCTTGCAAGAGATGCAGCTTATGGGAAAATTCTGGATCTGTGCCACAGATCCAGGAGCCACAATACAGCAGTGTCTGAATTATTGGATAGGTTGCTGGAGGGATGAGTAGACTCTCTCTTCCCTTGAATATTTTTTTTTAAGTTCTTCTAGCTTTTTAATGTCCTTTTGCTTGCAGAATTCTGCAATGAAAGAGGGTGCACAGGTGTGCACATACACACACACACTTCCTTTCTGCAGCAGTACAGTGCAAGGAGTTGAAACCACAGAGCTGGCAATCTGAGGTCCTGCTGGGCCAGCTCCATATGCTCCTGACCTGCACTGCTCTTCACTAATGCTCTTGTGTTTGAATAGTCAGTTACACTGTCTGTCCTGAAAAGCTGTAGGGCTGGGTTGAGATATTTCAGACCTGATAGTTAGTAACCCTGGCATCTTCCCGAAGAAAGGCATTTTTAGAGTTAGCTGGACTTCCTGCTCTCACCCTTTCCTTTTTTAGCCCATGGAAGCTATTTTTGAACTTGCTTTTGTAGTAGCTGACAGTGAATAAGCACTAAGGAAGGTCACCACCCTCCTTGGTTTTATAGTCATTCTGTGGAGGCTGTAATCACAGTTTCCAACAGGATCTGTGTGACTTGTGAATTATACCTTCCAGCGGTAAAATTGTTTCTTTTTCCGTTGTTGCTGGTGACTGCTTCTCTTTGGTACGCTGATTGTCTAGATATGTTGAGTTACCCTTTTCAGGTATAAATGGCAGGATACTGAAAACTTTTCCATTCATTTTCTAGAAGCTGGAACATTTGTTAACTCTGAGATTCCATAGCTGTTGTGTCTTGGTGGTAGGGTTTCATACTTTCATTGTGCAGGTGAAATGATATCTGTACATAAGGCATAATAAGCATAAGGCTATAATGAATCAGAACCCTTGTCATGATACGTTTTTTGTTTTACACTTACATTTTGGGTATATGCCTCCTCGGCTTTTATATTTAAAGGAAACACTGTCCCCTTTATTTTTAAACCTCTTGTTTCTTTTGTATTCTGCAGTTTGAGCAACAGTTTGCACTTTTCATTAGGTAACAGAGAAATTTTTGTTGCAAATTTGAAATTTTTTTCTCATCTGTTACAACTTTGCTGGTTTTGGAGTTGTGGGTTGAGAAAGTATTTACATATTGATTCAATTATTCCTATACTTACTTGTGCTTATTTTAAAGATATGTAAAGATTTTAAATATACTATTAATTTATACCCTTTTGGGTGGATCTTGAAGTTGTCAGTTTCTTGAAGTTTTTCAGCTCTAGCCTTCCTTTACCTCTGTAGCTGAGAGGTAAACTTCACAGTGTTTGCCTAAACTGAAAGCAATGCTACTGCTATTCCATTCATTGCTGCACTAAATGTGAAGCTGTAAGATGCCTACTGCTGTTTAGGAGTCCTAGTCTACCATTCCCAATTCTGCATTTCATCTGAAATGTTTTCTGGATTTCTGAGTAGCACTGAGAAGGATAAGTATTATTTTGGGGATCCAAGGTTAGCTACCTCGGAATTTAAATTCTCATCCTGTATGGAAAGAGTATCCTCAGAGTCTCGCAGACTTTGAGGAAACTGCATGACTTCTGCGAAATTGAGGTCTCTGGCTTGTTCTTGCAATTTCATTGTATGCAAAATTGTCACCTTCCTCAGACTTCTTTGGCAAATAAACTGCTTTTCATCTCCTCTCTTTGTCTAGGTAAGAAAACCGCATCATGTTGATGTTAATTCAGCAAAGGGGAAAAAAAAGAGAGGAGCAGACTGTGTTTGGAGACCTTAGGGTTAAAATATTTATTCTTAGATAAGGAATCTTTTTTGTGGCTTACAAGCTTTAAAAGTTCTGTAAAAGTCAGACTTTAGTATTCTAAGAATGTTCAGCTTCCTGGCAAGCAATAAATGCACCCATGTGTGCTGGGGTGGGCATACTTTTTCTTTTTTATATTTTTTGTTAGGTGGACTGAGGAACTCTGCAAACTCTTCAGACTGCGGTGGAGTTTGTAAACCGATCATTTGCCCCTCAGGCACCTTGTGCTAACTAAGGCTTCATTTGAGCAGTATCAGTCAACAGTGTGTGAAAACTTGCTGGTGTTTGTTTTCCACTCTAAGCATCTCTCCATGCGCAGCCCTCACCAGGTGGGCTGTCACTCACCACCAAGCAGGCAGGATCCAGAGGTCCTCTCTTATCTTCCTGCTTCAGGCAGCCAGTACCTTTTCCACTCTAGTCTGTTCCACAAGAGAAGCGGGTAATGGGCTGCTCACTCAAAGACATGCCGTGGGCAGGCTGTTCCATGTGTTTGATCCAAATCCTCACCTGCCTCTTTAAGCTGTGATAGAGAAGTGGGGCAGTAGCAAAATGAATCAAACACAAAGCACTGGAACATTGCCTATGTGGGCTCTTCTTCCTACTTTCCCCCCTGCCACCCCAGTGGCATGGTCCTGTACCACTAGAGAGGAGTCGAGGGGACAAGTATAGTGGATGGTGGCTGGAAAGGCCACTGCCAAGGTGATGTTCTGGCCACAGGATGACTAGGTGTTAACTGTAGAAGCAGACTGAGTTTTGTTTAAGTCCCGGTGCCAGATTTCCTGGTCTGTGTGTACTATGTTGTGGTTACAAATACATCTCATGATACGAAGAGATTTAACTCCGTGTACTCGGGATTTTCTTGTTGTCTGGTTTGGGACAGCTGTGTCTTGAGTATTCAATCAACCTCACATGGTTATAGAAGGCTCTGCTTTTAGCCTTCTAGTACTCTGTTTTGCTTTAGCTATCTTGCTGGGTTATAATTCAGACATTTTCTACACAGATGTGTCTTAGAGGTTTAGTTCACATGGGCAATTTGCAGTTTTAAACTTCTGTTGAGATATACTAAATGGATGAGGTAAATTGCAGGGCACTGCACATCTGGCTTACCAGGCAATGAAACACAGAGTGGAAACTTCAGGAAATTAAAACATAAACTTGCCTGCCCCTTTTCCTGCAGTGGCAGGAGAGCGATGGGTCTGCCTGCTTGCACATGCAATTAGGGTATGTTAACGCTTTCGGTACGCGGAGATACGTTGTATTTCCCTCCTGCTCCAGCCTTTCCAGTCAGATAGCAGTATCACCAGTAAATGTGAAGCCTTGGGATGATCTGAGAGGTCTAAACCTTTCTGTAAGATGCATGCTGGCATCCAAGAAAGCTGGAAGTCCCCCTTTTGAACTTTTGTCAGCAACTGTCCGTTCTTCTGCTCTTCTTTCTCTTGGGACTGAAAAGATTGCTTTTAAAGGAGATCCTAGGTTTTTTATTAGCATGCCCTGAGAACAAAACTTCTCCAAGATCCTTTAAGTGAACAGAGCATTTTGATTCTGTTTTCAAAATGGGAGAAGAAGCCAGGGAGCCTCATGCTGTTCCTCGGAGATTGCTCAAGTGCTGTCATGCTTTTAAATCTAACAAGTCTGACTCTGTAGCACTTTACATACTCTCATGTGTGTTGCATACCTTCATCTCTGGCTTGGCATTTTGTGAATAATTATCATACCTTGTTTCAGATTTCATATGAAAAGGCTGGGGAGGATATTACAAAATCAGGGGATAATTCACATTCTACATCCATGTGCAAAACAAAGCCACAAAAAAAAAAAAATAAATCTGAATTAAAAATGTGTTCTGCCAGGTGTAGCTGGCCTTGCTCCCCAAGAGCAACAGTGGAGCAGGAATCACTTCTTATGGGCAGCAGCCACTTGAAAGAAAAATATAAATTGACAAATATAGAGACAAAGAGAATTTATTCAAGATCACAGAAGTCTACTAGATGCCTGAGTCCTGACCTCCTCAGTAATTCAGACTGTAAGACTGCATCTAGATATTCCTACAGACAGCAAAAAAAACAGGGCATTCACATAATTAATGCAGATGTTGGCAAGCTTTTAGAAGGGCCACTAATTCATTCGTATGACTTCCTCTCTCCCTCAAGGGTTTTTATACTTGACCTATTACTACTACACGCTCTTTAACTAAAGAATTAAAGCCAGATGTCCTGTAGCTAGGTCTCCCTTTGTTAAGTTTCCTTTATAAATAGCTTTTTTATGCAACAGGGAGATCCTACATGAGAAGTTTTGAAAATTCTAGAGTAATTAAGGCTGAAAGGTTTCTAACCTAAGAGTCGATGTATCCTAGAGGAACAATAAAAGTTTTATAGTCACTGTGCTGAGAAACACTATTTACTTTAGCTTTTTATTATCCTGGGTCTGCAAATGTTTCTGATCAACGTTTAGGTTAGAGGTAAAATCATTTTTAAAAAACTTTTTTCTTTAACATAGATCTATGTCATGTAATACATTTGGGATATAGATGGCAAATTTTGTATATTGCTTTATTGGAATTAGCTTAATTATGTTGACAAACAGAGGGAAATGAAAGGAAACAGAAATAGTTTTTAACAATTCTAAGGAAATCTTTGTGAAATACTGTGTTTGCTTGAGTCCATTTACTAATTCTGTTTCCCAATTCCATACATTTTTGGTTTCAACATGGAGTTGGATTAGCTGTAGCATTTCCCACAGAATGGCTGGAGCTGTCCAAAAATAGGGTTTCGTCTGCATGTTTTAATGGGAGGACATTCTTGTCTTTTAGTGTTGTTGATCTGTTCTTTGATTAGATTTATCTGATTGGAACTTAAGCAACTTATTGCTTAAGTTGCTCTTTTGTATGTAAAAATTCAATTCAGTGGAGTTTCATGGCCATAAAAGCAGGGTGTCAGAGCCAGATCTCCTGGGTCTCTTTAGTAAGAGACTTTTTTGACATAAATTTCTTGTTTGGGTTTTTTAAATATTACTTTCACATCCTCATTGTTAAGCCATGCTAAACAAGGAACCAGGATGTTATTCAGATGGATTTATTTTTCTAAGGTCTCCTTTTTGGGAATTGCACCTTGAGTAATTGATTATAACTGAAGAAGGAAACTTATTAAGCATTTTCTTGTAAGCTGATGATTTTATGCAAAATTTCTGCTGCCCAGGGGGGTTGTGGAGTCTCCTTCTTTGGAGACATTCAAAAGCCGCCTGGACGCATTCCTGTGTGGTCTATTGTAGGTGATCCTGCTCTGGCAGAGGGGCTGGACTAGATGATCTTTGAGGTCCGTTCCAACCCCTAACATTCTGTGATTCTGTGATTCTACATTCTGGTGGAGTATGGGGCTTGTTTGTTGCACCTGTAGCTGTGCTCAACTAAGTACTCTGCAAGGAAAGCTAATCCTGTATTTCCTGACATAGACATAACAATACTTAATGCAAGAAGCCAGGTTTGATGCTTTTAACACTAGTTAAGTCAAATGTTTTTCTCATTTCTTGCCTCCTTCCCTCTATTTCTAAATCGGAATAAGCCAGTGTAGATGACTTATACTTAAAGGCATGGTGTATTTCAAAACCTGTTTAGAAACATGGGTACCGGAAAAAGAAAAATGTTCCTAGAAATACAGTGGTGTGTTTCTTTTATTGTTTATGAATACACTTCATCCGTTATGGACAGACATAGCCTCTGACCCTGGCAATTCACCAGTTCACAGTCTTTAGAGCATATTGATGATCTTAGTTTAGGGTATTCTTCCCACGTTTATGATAGGACAAGAAGGAATGCTCCTGATGGAGATATGAATGAGTAAAACCTGATGGAAAATGTAATCCATTTTTCCTCCTCTTTGAGGAGTTCTTCTTTGAACACTGCTACAGCCAAACCACAGTTTTATCCACTGATAATGTAAATAAGGTGTCCTGTAATAGACTTCACTTTTCTTAATTACAAAGTGCATGCCTTTCTAAGTGAACTTTTCAGGCAGTCTGCTTGACCACAAGCTCATTTGCTATGCAATTTATAACTACGTCAGGAATTGTGTTAGTTCCCAGAGCAGATGGAATCATTTCTGGTTGTTTCTAATCTGATTGCTGTTACTAGACTCCTCAGAGCAATTGTTTGCGAGTTGTGGAATGTCATTTGGTCTGAAAAAATAAATTTGTTCTGAATCCTGTTCACTTCCTCTCGCCCTTCTTGTTCTCTGTGCATGTGTTTTCCATGGAGGCATACATATGTTTTCAGTTCTGATGTCATTCTTTTTTGTCTTTTTTTTTTTCCCCCTCTTCTTTCAGTCCACAGCCATGAGTGAACCACAGTGCTACTACAATGAAACCATTGCCTTCTTTTATAACCGAAGTGGAAAATATCTAGCCACTGAATGGAACACTGTCAGCAAGCTTGTAATGGGACTGGGGATTACTGTCTGCATCTTCATAATGCTGGCCAACCTCTTGGTTATGGTGGCTATTTATGTCAACCGCCGATTCCACTTTCCTATTTATTACTTAATGGCCAACTTAGCTGCTGCGGACTTCTTTGCAGGGCTGGCCTACTTTTACTTAATGTTCAACACAGGACCCAACACTAGAAGATTGACTGTAAGCACCTGGCTTCTCCGTCAGGGTCTCATTGACACTAGCCTGACAGCCTCTGTAGCCAATTTGTTGGCCATTGCTATTGAGCGGCACATTACAGTTTTTCGAATGCAGCTACATACTCGGATGAGCAACCGGCGAGTGGTGGTCGTAATTGTTGTTATCTGGACTATGGCCATCGTCATGGGTGCTATACCAAGTGTCGGATGGAACTGTATTTGTGATATCACTCACTGCTCCAACATGGCACCGCTCTATAGTGACTCCTACCTGGTCTTCTGGGCTATTTTCAACCTGGTCACTTTTGTGGTCATGGTGGTCCTATATGCTCACATCTTTGGGTACGTCCGCCAAAGGACTATGAGAATGTCCAGACACAGTTCTGGGCCCCGCAGGAATCGGGACACCATGATGAGCCTCCTGAAGACTGTGGTCATTGTGCTTGGTAAGTGCTTTCTTTGCCTCCCCTGTTACCACGTCTCTGTTTCTTACCAGATGATTTCAGTAATGCATGTCAAGCTTCTGGCAGGTCAGCAGCACTTGAAAGACACTAGAAGAGGTGAGGGCAATAATAGCCCCCAGCATTCTTTACTGAGCTGAGACTATCAAGCTACTTATGGAAGTGGTTATAAGAGGCTTGGTCACTCAGCTCTATAACATTAAACTAATGAAAATCCAGGATCTTGAGATGTAAGGTGGTGGGTTTTTTGCAGAAATGCAGGTGTAAAACCTGTTGTAGCAGCCTATCTGGTGCAGTGTTTGCCCTTTGGCCTTTGAAGATGCCAAATGGCTGCAACCTTAAAATAGTTCAGAGAAAGCTAGCTTAATCTTCTGGTGAGCTACCTCTTGTCTCCTTTTTGTCACCTAAAGGTGTGTGTGCATTCAGGCGGTACTCCTATGTCTGGTGAAAAATGAGGGTTTACAGGCTATTGATGAAAAGATTTTGCATGTTAAGCAGGACTGCAAGTACAATTTGCTCAGGTCTGTAATATTTTATAACTTCTGAGTATCTGCCAGTTTGCTAATACAGAAAAGTAGCATGTCAGGCACTGGTGTGCTTCAGCACACTGCTCAGGAAGTGCCTAAACTTCAGGATTTGGAAAACAGGGAAACATGCAGCAGATATCATGACACACTTCGGAGTTAGAAGGTTCCTGTCTTTTTGTGAATGGCTGTATTTGTTTTTTGTCTGGGGCTCTCAGTTTCCATATGCAAAAGCACAGCCTGGATATTGGGTACAATTCCCTGGTCATCTTTGCAGTGTGTTCTGTTCTTCGTTGCTGCAGGTGATAGTGAGCTGCAGGCAGGTAGCAATGGTGCTGATTATCTTGTTGTCCCAGTCTGTGTTCCCACCCATTAGGTCCTCCAGCATGGTACACAGGTCTCTTAGGATCCTAGTACTCTGTTTCTTCATGTAAGTTACCCTAGTAATCCAGAAATGCAACTCCATACCAGCTGCAAAGCCCAACACTTAGCTCCAGTTCTTGCTCTACATCCTGATTGCTATGGCTTTATGCGTAACTTGTGCTTTCTTGCAGTAACTGCACAAAAAGGGCAGAATAGTTGCAGAGATTTGATGTGAGTCACTGTGTCAAGTCGTTTGTTAGTTTAAGAATGTGCATGTTGCTCTCTGACCTAGTGATCGGCTTTGTAACCAGAATATGAACTATGTAGTTGACTAACCTGTTCAGCCATTGATAAATTGTATTGCTACATGTCCCGCTCTTCAGGGAAAAAAAAATCTCTGTTTTGTGAGGGAGGCTGCAGTGCTGGGTAAAACCTCTCCTGATTGCCTGGTGGTTTGAAAATCTGCCCCTCCCCACCTCCATGCTCCTCCTCACAGAAGGCGTGATGAGATTAAGAGCACAAAGAGAATTCAACATTTGCAGTCTTCTTCTTAGGAAATAGATCCTTGTTTTCCCTCTTGAAGGAATTGCTGCTCATACAGCAATGGAATATTTCCTGTGAGTTGAAAGACTGGCTTAGACTTTATTAAAAAAAAAAAAAAGTGGGTGAGAAATAGTAAGTGCTTTTATCAGTGCAATGCATACTGGTAGGAATAAATAAATAGTCACTGAATAAATAGCACATGACAGCTGATCCCAAACATGTATGGTACTTGAGCTATGTATGCAGCTGGAAGGCTAAGTAGTCACTACACCCTCCTCCATTTCCCTTTGAGCTGAGGTCCCAGGAAAGATGTACAGGCCACCCAGTGTGGCCACAACAGTAAAGGTGTACAGGAACACAAAGTAGCCCTGTTTTTTTTCCCAAGTAAGTACCTTAATTTTTTTCAAGGTATTGTTCTGGAAACAGTGGAGCAACACCAGAGGTTAAGTAGCATTTGCCAAACTGAAGGTCACTCAAGTTTAGCTGCTGATGTAGTTCAGTAGTATCTTTGGTTCCTCATTAGAGCTATTTGGAGTAAGATTTTTCAGGACTACAGGTAGCACACGCTGAAGCTTTCCTCAAAATACACACCGAACCTTATTTCTTATTACTGGTGCTGTTAAATTCATTCAGTGTTGTGCATACACTCTGCTTTAGCAACTCTTCTAATCTGCATAAAACACCATTTACAGAGAAGGCTAAAGTGTTATTTTATTGAATCTATTTGAAGAAAACAAAGGCACTCCCAGGCTGTGACACTCTTTATCCTCTATGTTGATCTCCCATTTCAATAGTATTTTGAAAAGGTGTTTTTTGTTAGTTTTGGGTTGTTTCTTTTTGGTTTTTTTTTCTGAAGCAGTGTGATTTCTTTGGTTGGAGGAGGTCATTCATTGGGCTGTAGAGCAAAGAAGCAGCAGTGCTTTCACCCTCTTGCCACCTGTGAGATACAGTTGCAAGATAAACAGCTGTGGGTTTGTTGTGTTTTGTTTTTTATAATTTTTTTTAAAAGCCTAAAGCCAAGAATTAGGCCTAGGGGCAGCCACAGAGACTTCTGGGAGGCTAAATATTTGTGTATCAGGATGTTAAGTACACTGCTAGATGAACTTGAGAAACATTCACTAGTTGCCATGATCTGATGAGTTCTGTCCTTTGTTACTGAATTTGCATTTCCAATGGAGGGTTATTTTGTGGTTCTGGAAAAAAAAAAAAATAGCTAGGCATTACTTGGAAGCACTGGTTAGGTGATATCTCCATTTGGAGTACATGGTGTGGTCAGCCTGTTGATCAGGCAAGTGTCCAGGTGCTCTGGCACTGCTTGCAGTCTGCTTGCAAATCTGGCCTAAAATTTTAAGAGGCAGAAGATTTAATTTCAAGTGTTGTTACTTCCTGAATGGCTTCTTGCAAAGGTAGTCAAAGCATAGTATTGCAAGTTTACCTGTTTCAGCTTTGGGAAAATTGGAAAAGGGGGGTGTCTTAGGCTGCCTGGAGCAACTTGCTGCATGTTTATATCTCATGTGATCTGGCTTTTTCTGCATCAGTGAAACCTCAATAACACAGAGGAAAAGACCCCCTGCCTTTCTTAATGGTGCAGATCAGGGTAACACCTTGCTGTTTGAGGCAGAAACTAACTTTTTGCTGAAGGTGGAGAAGGAAAAAGAAGCATTTCAGTTTATTCTTAAGATCCTTCACCTTCCTCTCCTGCCCCGTAGCTGAGTGGGGAAGGTAGATGGCGTGTGTTAGCCCACTTACCCAGGAAGAGGCAATTTTTGAAGGAGAGGGAGGGTGCCTTGGGAAAACAGAGCTGGGAGTCTCAGTAAACCTATGAGCATTGGCAGAAGGAAGCAAAAACAATCCTTGTCTTAGGATCTTTGTTAACGTGCTGCTCAGCCGTAAGTAGCCCCCTTGTGATCTGGGCAGCCATGAACTGTTCGTTTGACTTTTAAACTTCCATAAATGGGTCTTCCTGAAGTCATCCTGCTGGCTGTACTCCCAGGCAAAGCCTCGCTGCTGCAGACAGGTCATCTTTTCCCCTCTCCCCATCCACGCTATGTTTTGGGGGGCAGAAGGGGGAGGGAATTAACACAAGAGCTTCTTGTTCGTTAGCTGCCTAACACGGCCTGCTCTCCTCATGCCTTGCTGCCTTGCTGCAGGAGGAGAAGGGCCGCCCCGAAGGGGCTGCAGTCCCCCCAGCAGCGATGCTGTCAGCGTGTGTGGGGTGGACGCCAGCCGCTGCTGACAAGAGGGTGATTGTGTGGGGAGGGCCACGGCCGCTTGACGCGCTGGCTGGAGCGGTCGGGATCTGGCACACTGCGTCACCCCACAGAGCGGGTGGGATGTTGGATCCAAGGAACAAGTCAAAAGCAGAGAACAGACCTTTTTTTNTTTTTTCCTCCTTTTCATGCCCCTTTGTTTTTTTTTCCTTGAGTAAAATATTTTAAACAGAAGGAAGTGATTTCATAGTTGAGCCCTTTTTTCTTTTAACAAGGCTGCTTTTGAAATCTTTCAAAAGTAACAAGGAACATAAAGCTCTTTCTCTAGAGCATGCCTTTCCTTTGCGCTGTGGCTACGGCAGGACTGATCAGTGTACAGCCCATAGCCATAAAGTCAGGTCTGGTCTGGCTTGCAGCTCTCTGACACTTTGCCTTTCACCATCACCATGTGTTAGGCTTGAATGAGCGATCAAGGGAACAGGCAGAAACCTAGCAGATGCAACAGCTGAGAGTTGGCATCCTCTCTTACATCCTCCACATTGTCTTATCTTGCATTTAAGGACAAAGCTAAACTGTTTCTTCTGCTGGAGGTCATAGTTAGACGTTGAATGCATTTGACTGGGCCAAGTGCAGGTTTGACCCAACAAATGGATGACAATATCTAGCTACTGGTTTAAGAAGTGGTGAAAGCACTGAAGAAGGATTTCAGAGCTCAGAGTTCAAAAAACTGGCTCTGCTCTGGATTTTCATGGCCTGGAATAAGGCATGAAAGGCTAAGGTCTTTTAGGTCATCTTATATACATGCATTTGTAGATAACTACCAGCTTAGATTGTTACTGTTGGAAAGCTAGCCTATATATTCTCTGGCCTAAATGCTGATTAAACATCCATCCTTATTTTGTCAGCTCTTGTGTTTACAACGTGGGTAACTTCCCTATCATACATATCTTTGGACATTCTTCTCTATTAGAAGTTACACTGTGAGATTATGATACTGAGATTTTGTAACTGAATTTTAAATAACGATAATAGCAACAACCCTTCTTATGTGTATTTTACCAGTCCTGCCAATTAGCCTTCTGTGTTGGGTGAGTTCTTAATGGTGTTTGGCCAAAATCAGGCATGCCTGTTAAGCCAAGCACTACAGCTAGCCCCCAGGATGTAGAGAGAGCAAACAATGAATTGTTGATTGCTACTCCTTGTGTTTCTGGGAACAACAAAGACACTTAGGCCTTTCCCTAAGACAATAGACTTTATTTGGAGGAACGTGGTTTATTCTGTAAGATTTGGAAACTAATGTGGGCACAGATTTTAAAAGTGAAGATTCTTTTTGTATAAACTGTTTTGATTTAAAGGAGGCTTACCATGTTTGAAGACAGTCCCTTACTAGTTATAAAAAACCAATAAATGCAAGGAAAACATCTGGAAGTTCAGTATAAACATCTGGCAGGGTGGAACTGCTCAGCAACAGCTTTTTTCCTGCCCTCTCTTTCTTCCACAGTTATAAATTGCATGAGAGACTTATTTTTGTAGCTTTTCTTTCACAGCTAGGTACCAAATGGGGGTGGAGAGCAGCAAATAAATATGATAATGCACATGAGTGTCCACATATGCTGTAGCTTGACAGTTAAGGCAAATAAAGTGCATTATTGATAACTTTAACCTTTCTGGGTAACTGATTGATAGGTAGCATTTCATTCCGAGATCAAAAACATGAAGTTCTGTGGAGGCATATTTTTTAAAAGATGTTTTCAATATCTGGACTGTCTCTTCTGAACTGCAGTCTGCCTCTCTTCCTGCTCCCTCCTCTCAAGCAGTTAAGAGCATTTATTTTCAGTAGGAAATAAAAAGACCATGAAATAGTGCTACAGTCTGAAGGACAACACCCTGTGTTTTGCCAGGGGCATTACTTCATTTCCATATCCCTCATGCAGTGTGAGGTGGCTAACTAGGATGGCCTGTCTTTGTCAGCTCCTGAATCTTAAGGATTTGACCCACATAAGCCTTGTTGATGACATTTCACCAGTTACCAAGTACATGGTCCTGGGCCAAGATGAAGATGATCTCGTCTAGACAGAGCTTTGTTATAGCACCACGTGAACTTCAGCAGACCTTGCCTACCCATCAAAATTTATTCTGGTGGGCAAAAGCAAACATCAGGCCTGGTACTGCAGTGCAACTGATAGGAGGATCTTTTGGAGAAGCCAGTGTTTAACTCCTGAGCCTGATTTGGAAGAACGCTGTGACTGGGAGAAGACAACTTTACCTATTCACCTCCTCTCTGAAGAGTCCTGCTGATGTGAAGAAAGCCAAGCTCTCCAGCAGCATTTCCCTGAGATGATTGAAAATGAGAATTTTGTCTCAGCTTGGAGATGTCCTTCCACCAGCTATCGATGGCCCCATTTGTAAAAAAGCAGCATCTAGCTGGGTTTTTTTCCTTGAAATTATTACATTTCCTTAGAGAGCTGGGCTGGGCAGTGAGATCAGGCTGGAGTTCAGATGAAAGCAATGCATTTCACAGCTTCTCTAGAAGTGTGGGAATGTGAAGCCATAAATACCAGGTTATACTGTAGCCAGAAAAGGGGGCTCACTCAGTGTTACCAACCCTGCCTGACCCCTGTGTCATAGAAACGTCACTTGTGTGTTGATTCAGTCCTGATGGAAAAACAGGGCAATAAACTCTGGAGCTGGCACTGGCAATACCGGTCTAAGCATCAATGACTTTCTGTTCTAGCATACAAGGTGCAGTTATGTGCGGCCTCAGTGTTTTTAGATAAGTGGATATTAAAAAAGCATAAATTGTGAAGTTAACCCACAGTCAAGTAAACTGGGAAATCATGGATAACAACTGTAGTCTAACTGGGGCACTCCACATTGTTTATAAGCTTAATTCCTGGTACCATTGTATGAAGAAGGAAGGTTTGCAATAAGTGCTTTCAGAGCTGCAGTGTGATGGCAATACTTTCAAGCTGTATTATCAAATATTTGCATGAAGAAGTGAAATCTTCATTAAAATTATTCTGTAAGTTGTTTGTTTTTTTTTTTCCTAGCACACCTTATCCTGCAGAATTTTTGATGGCTTAGATTTTTTTTCTCTTTTCTTAGTAGAAGTCCTTAAGGTAGTTGTGATTGCACCTTGGAGGACAATAACATCTACAGTTTGGGGTGAGGGTGGCTTCCAGGCCTTGCTGTTACTGCTGATCTTTTTTTTTTTTTTAAATGCATCTTAATATTGACTTTAAAAAAGCAGTTTATATTCAGATGAAGCAGAATGGAAATCTTCATATTATTGTTTATGCTGTTAGAAGATTTCTTTGTGAAATAATTCAGATTTAGTAACAAAATATAGAATTTTCATGATATCTGTTACCTATAATGAGTGGACTGAGATTATTGTTTTCATGTAATTGTGCATATTCTTATTTTCTCGATAAATATAGCTTGATTATTAGCACTGTTTTATAAAAGGAAGACAAATTTTTGCAAAGAACTATTGAAAATCATTTACACTTCATCAGCAAAATGGGTTTCTGCTTTCAGTTAAAATAATGGAGGCATGAAACTTGCTAAGGATCTAAACTGTAATCTGTATGTAATTATGCAGTGATTGTAGTGTTTCTTAAATTTAAGACTCTTTGGACATGCATATGATGTTTCTTGCTTGTTTTTTTCATGGTGCTAGTAAAAGCAATACTATGTGTGCTCTCCAACACTCAGCCTGTCTCTCAAAATCTCACTCATTGATAATTTTTATTGTCATTTATAGTCCTGCAAATAAATTCCGGTTGATCTTTTCAAATTTTCTCTAGTACTCCCAAACCAAACCTCTTCCCAGTACTGCTTGGCTGGCGACGGCTGAAAATTACACTGTGGTCAGTCTGTTTGTGTGATAAACTTTGCAAGTAGCTTTCTTTTGCAAAACAAGTCTGTGCAAGCACCCCTTTCTGAAGCAGAAATTACTGGTGCCTTGGATCCAGGCAGGTCTTTCTCTGAACCCAGAGCATGGTCGGGTGTGTTGGGAGTCTCATTCTAAATGTTTGGCTTAATTTATGTATTGACTCTCCCAATTAAATTTATTGTATCCCCAGCTAAAGCTGATATGTCCCTAGTAGCTGTCTTTTCTCTAAAGTATTTCAGGTACCCTTGTATAATTCATTGCTTAACCCTGGGGAAACCATTAGGAAGTTTCCCCCTTCTTTCCCTCTTCAGTTAAGAATAAGTATTATTAATTTTCATCTGGGATCCTTTGAAACTGTGCTTTGAGGAACTTCCATCATTTCCCAAGGCAGGAATGTGGTTTTAGTTTAGTTTTGAAGGGGAAAATCCCTCAAGTAAATCTGTTCCTTTACATACAATGGAAATGAGGCCCTGTTTAATAGAAGTCTTTCCCCTGACTTCAGTATAATTTATTACCCTTTTAGGGAAGAAATAAATTTAAAGGGCAAAAGGAAAGCTCTCTGCATTTTTCCAAGAATGGCCAGAGAGGGATAAACCTTGAGTAGTTCTTGGTTTGTACTCACATTCAGCTTTTGATTAAATATGAAATAAAATAAGAATTGCTTGCATAGGTTGTCTCTTGTTTCCAAAAGGCTTCTGAAAATGAATTGTAATAGCAAAAGCAGTTATTTTTCTCAACAAGATGAAGGGAATTAATTTTCATCTTTCCTTATGAATAATAAGATTTTGAAATCACACCCTTACCCCCAAGCAATAGAATCCAATCTTTTCTGTCAGATTTAGGTGAAATAAACTGCTGGCTAAGGAGTTAAATTCACTTCTTGAAAATCCTCAACCCAAATGAATTAGTAATATATCTCACTCTGCCACTTAACAGTGCTACCTCCAGAGAGTACTCATCAACTTGGGCTTCTCCAAAATAGTGGAGATGGGGATGTGTTTTGGGACATTTGCTCTAACCCAGCAGTCTTGGTAAACTTTGAGGAAAAGCTGAAGGCCCAGGGTATAAATTGTTACCAAGGAAAAAAATTGGAAATCAGCATGTGCAGGAAGACTTACAAGTAAAATGTTAGCACATGACCAACACCTACTGATCTTGGGCTTTTCTGAGCTGATTTTTTTTTTTTTTTAACAGAAGATAAGAATGCCTCTCCTTTAGAAGAGGCAACAATAATGCTTTTACAAAATGGCTACTTGCAAGGTAACATTTTTGGCCTCTAGAAAGCATATCGTTGTGTGGGGAGCTTGATTCTAAGTGTTTTGCTTAATTTCTTCACTGACTCTCTAGGTTAAATTTCTTGCATCCTCCATTAAAACTGATGCGTTCTTGGTAACTGTTAAAGCAAAGCTCTTGCAGCCTGGAAGATCTAGGGTAACGGCCATGTCCAGCCACTGGTTTGTGTTTTCATCTTTGACGTACTTTTTGTCCTTCACATGTTTCAGTGAAGACCACTCAAATGCTAAGCCAAACTTAGAGCTAGACCTCAGCTTTAGAAACTATGTGAACAAGAATGCCAGCTGTTGAGTTGTTGCATTGCAAAACTGCATTCAGTAAAGCGTTGAATAATCATTTGTTTCCACCAGTGAAAAACATTGAGAACAAGAGACTGTTTTGTGAGAGAGGAGAAGTGGTGCTCCTTCTTGTGTGTTGCTTCATTGCACATGAGCAGTGTGAGTAAGTATTCTGGGTTGTCTGAATGTTATTTTGCCTTTATAGTTTCAATGAAACTATGACTTCTAGCATCAAAACACAAAGTTATTGCCAGTGGAAAAGCTTGCTGAGACATCTGAGGTACAGCAGCTGGTCAGTGGGGTGGGAAATCATTGGCAGTGAGTGATAGCCTTCAGACAACAGCCTTTGTGCCTTCCTCAGCATGAAAAGCGTGTTCAAGGAAAAGGTTTCATTTGTCCATTTTTTTCAACAAGTGGATTTTGAACCTGAATGTGAAATAAAAATGTGATTCTGAGCTCTTCTGGTTCTGGCTTTATTAGCGTAACAGTTTCCTATTTTCCTATTTCGTACAGCTAGGGATGCTGTTGCTGAGCTCACAGGTGGGCTGTATTTTTTTTTTCTTTGAGACAAAAGTCTTGTCTCTCTGCCACATCCCCCTCCTGCCCCCCCCCCACCCCCGGCCTTCC
>VZZY01005216.1:0-31133 GCA_013400335.1 Eurystomus gularis | reverse complement strand
TTAAAGCTGAAAGCAACAGCAACAGAAAATCCCAATGCTTTCTGCAGTTATCATTCAGGAAATCTTCATGCTACCCTTCTACTTTGTTCAATCTACAAAAATCTCAAAAGTTCATTTTCCTTGTATCCACATTGAAAGAAAGACGCTAATACTACATTCAAGTGTGCTTCTTGTGTATGTGACAGGTCTGATGGTGGACCCATATCCTTTCCCACCAGTACCTGGAGAGCAGTTGAAAGAACTCAGAGATTGTATGAAAGGTCATGTGGCTTCAGAAGCTATGGCACATTTAAGTCTGAAGCGTTTCTTTTCTGCATTTCAGTGGTGTCCATCAGTCTGTGCTGCTTAATGAAGTTACTGAACCAAGGAGAACCATAAGTGAAAATACTTGGTTTCCAGGCCCACCAGCCAACAGAGGGTGTTTGCCCAGGGATGAGTGCTTTGAAGTTTGTGGGCAGAATGACCTTAAGTTCTGCAGCACAAAGTGAGAATTTAGTCTGTAAAACTGTCCCAGACATACCTGCCACAGGGTTGGCCATCTGCTGCTGCAAGCTGATGTTAGGAGAGCAGCCTCTGTGTGTTGCAGTAGGTTGAAATAGTAATTCCTTGATGTTAGTTCTAAAACCCTATCATGTTACTCTTTCCTTTTTTTTTTAAGAAAAAAAAGGTTAAGATAAGTTTGAGGGGAATGAGAGAGTGCAATTGTGTTGCATTTCTTTGTGTTGGAGTAAGAGCTATCTGTGTGGGTCCTTCTGCCTTAATAAAGTCATTACTATCTGAGTATGAATTTGCTAATATAACCATAGATATGCAAAGACAGTTAAGACTTTTGAAATATCTTCCTTCATGAAAGAAGTCATCATCTGCTGAAGAAGAGGAAGGGAATTTAGCTGTTAGAAGCAGGAAAAGCTGCCAAGCTCCTGCATTTATGTTCTCTTCATGGAAATAGTTTCCTCTGATCCTGGACTCACTACCTTCCTTGTTCTCCTTAAAGCAGTTTTGGGAGCTGTTTCCCATCTTATGATATTGATGTAACCTCAGAAAGAACTTGTTCTGACATATGGCATTGATAATTCTCATCTTCCCTTGTTTGAACTTGCTTTTAAGTGCCTGCTTTTTACTTTTCTAGAAGTACAAGGAGTAACATAGAGATGAATTTTCCAAGCAGAATCTGTGTATATACAAAAAAAAGCTATGTAAATCCATTGCCTATTTGTACAATGGTTGCCACTTTCTTCTATTAAATAAACTAAAATTGAAAACCGTAGTTCATAAATGGAAAACTGAAGAAAATTTTAAAAAAACATATTAAATGGTTTTAGATATGTAACTGGATTTCCTTCATGATGTGTTGGATTTTTTTAAAGTCGGTTACCTTCATTAGTTACCAAAATAAACATATATAATGACTATTTTCTACCATAACTGTATCCCACTTATATAAGAGAAGAGGGTGCAGTGGAAGCTGTGCTTAGTGTTCCCAACCTGGAGCAGTTGTGCTAACACCCCAAAACAGGCCAGGGTACCACACCAGGAACCCAGCATTGCCTGGCAGTCCCCAGTGTGACACACTGCTCCTC
Organism: Eurystomus gularis; assembly: GCA_013400335.1. Taxonomy (NCBI): domain Eukaryota; kingdom Metazoa; phylum Chordata; class Aves; order Coraciiformes; family Coraciidae; genus Eurystomus; species Eurystomus gularis. The sequence goes on along the minus strand of VZZY01005216.1, from coordinate 29,553 downwards.
CCAGCCTGCCTGCGTCAGTGCCCAAGCTACTGCATGTGCATTTTGGTTAGCTCCCATGAACCAAGAGTAATTACAAAATTGAAGTTTCATTTCAACATGTGAGGAACAGGCTGGTTTTTTACTTATCTCTTCAACTGGCACGCAGGCTGAGAAGTAAAGAGTCCAGTGACATAACAGTATTAAAAAGTCAATCATGTTGTGCCTATTAATCAGCAGCTGGTTCTACAAGGCCTACTTTTGATATAGGCAGGTCACAATTAAAAATTTACTGTGTAGCCATCAGTTTGGGTACGTAGTTAAGCAATGAGGTGTCTAGTTTCAGGTTACAATCATTTAATGGGGAAATATATTTGCTTCAGTACATGGTAAGAAACTGTCAGCTTTAAGCAACATGTAAAACAGCCCGTTGCTCTCTTTGAAAGGCTAGAGTCACTTAACTCCAGGCTGTGAAGATCATCATGGGTTGGGAAAGACACAGGCTGAAGGGGTAAAGTCATGTCTTGTCTGCAAATAGAAACAAACACTCCCTTTACTTTTGGGTTTTTTTCCGTGTATGCCAGTTCATACCAAGCAATGTTTAGAAAACTAAATAATCGTTTCCCAAGAAAATATGCTGACTAAAATTCTTCTTCTGAAGCTGACGAGTCAATAGTTCATAGTAGAGAAAAGGAAAGAAGAGATGCAGTACCTTGGTCACTTAAGCTGATATACTGTGTATATTGTGAAATATAGAAGAAATTGGCATTTCTGATAATGCTTGGAATAGTTTCTGGAACTTGTGTGAATGCCCCATAAAGACTTATGAATTTATTTGAACAACACGTCTTTTTGAACTATCTTTTGTAGTGTACAGCGGTGGCACATATCCATTGTTCCTTTAAGAAATGACAATTTTTTAAATTACTATTTCAATATACGTGCTTGCTACATAATATAGTGAAATGGGAAAGGAAGCAAATTGGCTTTTCACTTGCCCTGCTTTTGTTCTGGTGCCAGAATATAGGGTAATATTCAGGATTTAGCTCATGATGTGAAGATCTGGGGGTTTCTTCCCTTTTCTTTCTCAGACACACTACAGGCTTAATGAGATGTCTGATAACAGAACCTGTCAGCCCCAGGTGAGGAGAGAAGATAGAGACTTCCAGAATGAACTGCTAGCCTGGCACTAGGCTCTGTTCCCTCCTCCTAGTTTTCATCAGGGCCTCCTGCCCAAACCATTCCCAACCCCAGGGAGACTGCTTGCCTCTGCATGGATGGATACGAGGTGCATGAAACAGCCACCTGCAAAAACTGTCTCCTCCTTGGCCCCTCAGCATCGCGCTGCATGTCCCTCTTGTTCATTGCTGCATTTTGCAGCCCATTGCCCATAAAGCCCTAGCCTTGGGTAGAAGCAATGTGGTGGGGCCTAGGTGTAGGGGTGCTGGGCACCAAGGGATCATTGCATGATGCTTGTTTGCAGCCTGAGGCTCAGCCTTGTGGATGAGATTTGCCTTCTGATTGCATTTTGGATTTACTGTCTTTCAAGAAGGAGAGAGTAATATCAGAGTGTATTATAGTTTAACATCCTTTCTATTTTTGCCACACCAAAAAAAAAAAAAAAAAGGGGGGGAATGCATATTGGTTAATAGGCTACATGGTTTCTGTAGACCATGGGGATTAAAATGGTCCTTCACTGAGGATAATCAGCATTTAATCCTTGGCTGTTTAGCCAGTGTCCTGCCAGAAATGAGTTGCACTGCTTTCTGTCATTCCAGCAGAAAACCTTGGCTTGGTTCAGTCTAGAGTGAGGAGGAGTCAATTTAAATAAAGAAACAAAGCAAAGTAATTAACTGGAAATAATTAATGTAACTTTCTTTAGATGAACACTTCAGCTTTCAGTCTATTAATCCAGCGAATACCCAAGTGCTGCATTCACGGTGTGCTGCTGTGTGGTGGTGTTAAAGAGCAGGCTTTCAGATACGCAGCACTGGCCTTGCTTGCCCCACCAAGTAAGCATGAGAGGTGTGTATAAAGCCACATGCACTCAAGAAATGTGACCTTTTAAGCACATTCCAGAGAACACAGTAGTGATTGATGCTGATTCCTGTGAGATTTTCCTTTTATATATTTTTTTATTATTATTCTTCACCTACCCTTCTTCTGCTCCCATCTCTGCACTCCCTGTCTTTATAACTTTGTGGCCTTGTCCGTGTTCAGCTGGCAGGCAGGTGCAGCATCTCTGAGAGCCAACTCAGGAGCATGAGCTGGGCGAGGATATTGCAGGGCCATCACAGCCCTGTTCCATGGTGCTGGTGGCCCCGCCTCAGGTGCCTCTGAGCTGTACCAGGCTGCAGGGCTCTCCTGGCACATGACCTGGCAGGAAAATGTGATTCCACGCCCATTTCCAGAAAGGAAAGTGTAGCCACCTTCCTGCAAACCATTGTCATAGGCATAAATATCCAGCATACAGATTTACTGAAGGAAGAAGAACAATTTTTTTTTCCCGTGTTTTTAGAACAAAGCTGTGAGATGGAAGAAGCATTTGTTGCATTTTTACCCTGCCGCATGTACTACCATGTCTTATCCAATGTGCATTAAAAATTGATATATTTAGACTGTAAAAGTAGGTCTAATCAAACTGTTTGTTATTGGTAACGTGTTGAGGATTTAAGCTCTTACATTTCTTTTATGGATATGGACATTGATTTTACAAGCAAACAGGATTTAGAATCATGGGAGGTTTGGGATTGGAAGGCACCTTTAAAGGTCACCTAACTCAACCACCCTGCAGTGAGCAGGGACATCTTTAACTAGATCAGGTTGCTCAGAGCCCTGTCCAACCTGACCTTGAATGTTTCCAGCAATGGGACACCTATCACCTCCTTGGGTAACCTATTCCAGTGTTTCACCACTCTCATAATAAAAAAATTCTTCCTCATACCTAGTCTAAATCTCCACTCTTTTAGTTTAAAACCGTTCCCCCTTGTCCTGTCACAACAGGCCCTGCTAAAAACACTGTCCCTATCTTTCCAGAAGGTCTCCCTTAAGAACTGGTTAAGGTCTCTCTGGAGCATTGTCTTCTCCAAGGCAAACAACCCCAACTGTCTCAGCCTTTCTTCATACAAGAGGTGTTCCAGATGCATTTTTGTGGCCCTCCTCTAAACCCACTCCAATGGGTTTATGTCCTTCTTGTGCTGAGGACTCTAGAGCCGGGCACTACTCCATATGAGGTCTCACCAGAGCAGAGTAGAAGGGCAGAATCTCCTCTTTCAACCTGCTGGCCATGCTTCTTTTGATGCAGCCCAGGATACGGTTAGCTTTCTGGGCTGTGAGCACACATTGGTGGCTCATGTTGAGCTTTTCATCCACTAGCACCCCAAAGTCCTCCTACTCAGTGCTGCACACAATCCTTTCATCTGTCAGTCTGTATTGATACTGGAGATTGCCCCAACCCAGGTGCAGGACCTTGGAGCTGGCTTTGTTGAACCACAGGAAGTTCACACAGGCCCACTTCTTAACTTGTCCAGGTCCCTCTGGGTGTCATCCTGTCCCTTGGGTGTGTGAACAGCACCACTCAGCTAATTTAGGAGGGAGCTCTTAATTCAGAATTCTTTTGCAGAATTTTTTTTCCCTAGTTTTTGAAATGTTGGGAGTTTTAATTTTTGCTGAAATTACATATTTCATACCCTCCAGCCCATCTGGATGTTACTCATATTCTGAAGAAATTCTGGATTCCCTAAGAACTTTGAGCTGCTAAGTATTAAAAATAAATAAATATAAATTCCCCATTAATTTTCAATATGGAAATGTCAAGATTTTCCCTTGAAAAATTTAGAAAATAGTACAATTAAATATTCACCACTGAGCCCTTCCTGATGATTTATCTCTCTGACTGAAGGAGAGAATGAACTCAGTAGAAGGAGTACTGAGCACCTTGCCTGCAGAGCTGAGTAGGCAGGCCTTTGCCTCCCAGTTTCCACGGCTGGGCGTGTCCAAGGGATTGAGGCATTGGGTTGCAACAGAGCCCACTGCCCCAGCCACTCACCTGCACAGGTCATTTTATTGTTTCTGATGGGATCTCAGGGGATCTGAGGGGCTTCTTGCCTCAAGTAGCCCCTTCTGGGTCCAGTGGATCCCACAGAAACAGAGCAGGGCTGGGGCATGTCCTCCTGCATAGGAGTGGTTATTGGTGCAGAGAATACATTTTCTTCCAGGCTCTCAAAAATTTTGCTTATTCTGGGAAGACTATACCGCTCCCTCAGTGCTCTGGGAAACTCAACACCAAAAATACCCCTTCTTTAAAAATTATTTTATTTTAACCTGGTTGTCATATATTTCCAGTTCCCAAGTTCAGGACCTGATTGGCCATCCGTACTTGAAAAAGTAGATTGCACAAAGATAATAGCTGGTCAAAGCTTGATCCAGAAAGAAATTGTGCCTATTTGAGTATTTTCCTTTAGAAGGGATGTTCAGCCACAGACTTAGCAATTTTCCAGGATACAGTGCCTCAAATTTCTAAAATCTTCTCCATTTAAAACAAGTGGAGAGACCTGGATCCAGAGCTGGCTGAAGCACAAGTTCTGCATTAGGCTGCATTAATACCAGGATTTCACTGTGAATATTGGTGAAATCTTAGCAGGGACAAGAACCACAATATAAAGCCTGGCCTTGACCTTAAAAATCTGAGATGAAACCTATTAAAACTCTGAGTGTGATCTGTTCATAAGCTTTATAGCTTATGTGCTTCACTCTGAAATAATATGCACTTCTCCCAAAGGTTTTAAGAATGGTCCCCTGCATCCACAGACTGACTATCAGGAGTTACCCTTGACTCATACAGTAGAGGGAATCTTGCAAAGTGTCAGTTATAGGATGTATCCATTGCATATTGCACTGTTGAGTGCAGCTCCCCCCAAAAAATAACAAAAATTACTAAAGAAGATATTGTACTTGGCAGAGGTTTTATTAGAGAAGCTTTGATGTCCTTCTATTCATTTGAAGTTTAAGTTCAGTGCCTCTTTTTGCTGCTGTTGCTTTCAAGCAGGGCAAGTTTGTTGGATACAGCAATTGCATTGAGTATCTACACAGATATATGTAAGAAAGCAGAAACCACAACAAAGAACAAAAGTCATCACAAGTAGAGTCTTCTCTCACTGTTTTAAGAATGCAGTGTTAGTACAGTGCATAGAAAAGGCAGTAGTATCCTGTTATAATTGCCTTTAAAGCTGCAGGTATGTGATTTTCCAGGCAGCATTTTGCAACTGTGTGATGTGATGCAGTTCTGTGTGTGCTGAAATCTGTGACAGTGAGAGATGTATGTTGCCACATCTTGAAACAATCTCCTCCACTTCCATGACATGAACTGACCACTTTAAAAAAAAAAAAAATAGTCCACATGCTTGGAAGCTTGGCTGTATAGTTTCTGTGTTTAAACACCTCTATCTTTTGTACCGCAGGAAAATAAAATGCAAAGTGCTTAGGAAAAAACAGGCACATTGCCAGCATTTTAAAGAGCTGTGAGAGAAGGGTTGCTAGGCTAGTGACAGGTTCAGAAACTTCCTGAACCAGCATGAGAGATATCAGTAACAGAAACATCTGGAAACGTTTAATTATTTTGTAGCCCACTTCATGTACGAATTGCCTTTTAATTTAGGTGGAGAGGACTCATATCAGATTATTTTCGTCATTTGAGACTAAACGACATGTGTGAGTATTGCAATTTGTGCCCTTGGTATGAGGTTTTTCCAGAGGATCCCTCATTGCTGTGACCACAGCTGCCCTCTTTGTGGCAGTGTCAGCTCTGGCTCCAGGACTCAGAGTTCATGAGCACTGGAGCTGATAAACGTGGCTTTGGTCTGCACATGAGGCATTGGCAGGAACTGCCTCCAGAAGTGACCTGTCCCTGAGTTATTACAAATGCTTGAGAAAAAAAAAAGCACACTGGTCTAAGTGGAAGGTCTGCCCTGGGAAGATGAGCCCTGAAATTCTGTTCATAGCTGTTGCCTCTGAACCCCAACAGATCACTGGGGTAAAGAGCTTGGGTTGGGGCTTGGGTCTGCCTCTCATGAGTGAGGGGTTTGGCTCACTGGCAATGCCACCATGCCAGGGAGCGTTATGGAGGGTGGCCATGACCCTCTGGGGGAACACTGTGAATGGCTTGGCCCTTTTCTCTGAGAAAGCCGAAAGTGGAGGTTGCTCTGGCTCCTTCTCCTGGTCCTTCCAGGGCNAAAAAAAAAAAACCAAAACAGTTCCATGTCTTGGAAGCCAGCCAATGCAATCACATTGCCACAGTGGCATGAAATAATTTCTACCCCTGTGATAACAACATGCTTTTGGAAAGCCATGCAGTGCTAAATGAGCCAGAGAGAGACATCAGTACCGTTCTTTAATTCACACTCCTTTCCTTCGCCCTGTTTAGTGTGTTGCAGTTTGCTTTAAGTATGAATGTTTCCAGAAAAATTACCTAAGAATTGTGGCAAGGAAGGGTTTTACCAGCAAGTTTGTGCTGCTGCTTATTCCACACAGGAAGAAGACAGCTCATGCTCTTGTGATTCCAGCTTAATGGGACAACTTTCCATAATGTCACAAAATTCAGAAAGCACAGCTAGGGAGAAGGATGGAGAGGCACGTGACATGGCAGGTCACATAAAACCCTCTTCTGCTGTAAACAACTTCTGGGGTTGTCTCTTTTCATCTGTTTCACATGTGTCTTGATAGTCTCCATAGAACATTTCTGGGATAAAGGTCATGTTTTAAATTGCATATGTAAGCATTTACGTGCATCTATCCCAGTGATGTGCAATGCTGTTACAGGCATTGGTATGCTTTGCTCTATCTTCCCCTTTCTCTGTGCTCATTGTACTCTATATGGCCATCTCACTGCTTATCTCAAAGCCTCCTGACAGTGTGTTTGCAGACAAACTCATTTCCTTGCTTTTTGGTGTGTTTGCCCCTTCCTGCACTCTGCACCATCTACTGTGAACAACTGAATTTTCCACTCAAAACGCTTACATTGCAGCAACATACAAGCTCAGACCTGCTACTAGCAGCAGTGTTTGACAGCCATGACTAAGCTCTGGGAGATCTCTGTGTTCAACCCTCTCTCATGAACCATGAACTACTGCCCAGAGTTACCCTGATGAATACAGGTGTTGTTCTGGGATGCAGAATAAGGAGGAGATGATAACATTCAGGCTGTGGATCAGTTACAGGCACTTTGTTTTTCTTTTATGAATGTAATGTATAGCCAGCTGCAGTAACAGAGAAAGTATCAGTGCCATTGGACAGTCACAGTGATGGACAACAGTAACAGGCTTTAATCTCAAGGAAGCTCCCCTGGCAATTCAGAGAAAAAAAAAACACGAGTTGGGACTGTCTCAGAGAGAGTGACACTGTTTCTGGCTTACGGGGGCAAAAATTCTCTGTTTCAGGAGGTTAAGAGGGGAAGCAGAGTCCAGCAGTGCTCCGGTGCCTCCCCATTCTTGCTGATTCCCTTCCCCAGGTATGCACGGCTCAGATTTTGCAAAACCTCCATGGTTCGGGCACTGATGTGGGCCTCTCCAGCTGTGGGTCAGGCAGGACAGCAGACTCCACACCTGAGCTGTGTCAATAAGGGAGGATAGCACCTGAATTGCAACCAGGATTGACATCTCATGCACTGGAGCATGGAGCTCCCCAACTCAAGCAGCTCAGATGGGATCCTAACACCGTGGGCTTTGTAAAGTGCTCAGTCGGCTTCAAACATAAGATCAGCCAGGGAGTGAAGATTCTGTCCTGCCCAGACCATGTTACCTGCCCTACACCTACAGCCATGTTCAACCTTATTGTGTATACCAACGCTGCATCCTTAAAAGCAGTAGAGCTAATGAAACTTGTATGTAACTCCTCTGACAAATGCTGTTTAAGAATGATAAGCATAAACAGTGAGTGTTTTCAGAAACATTTTTGCTTAAAATACTGTGGAATCATCAAAGTTGCAGTAGGTTAGTCTGGAAAGCCTGCCTGGTTGTTACCCTTTTTCTAGCCACGTTTTCACATGAGCATAGACAGAGCATTAATGAACACAGTTACAACATCAGGGTTCAGATGGCAGAATAGCAGAGAACACTAGTGCCAGTAAAAACACTTGTGTCATCACTAGGTGACTAAGGAATGCTAATGACTGAATGCTCATTAATTTTGGAGAAAGAACAAGTGGACTCGTCCCTTGTTGCTTGTCTCTCCAAGAAGGTACCAGAAACAGAAAAAGCTGTGCTCTTCTTGCTCCATGGTTTGCAGAAGAGCTAGTAAGAACCCAGGAGATCTGAAGCTTGTTGTGCTTGTTGGTATGGGCCTTTATTTTGAGACACACCTCTGATCAATCCCCAGGCTACGAAGCCTACTTATTAAAGACGAACAACTGGAGGCATGGGCTTTTCCTACAGCAATGAATGGCCTGTCTGCCTTGCTACATTCATCCCTAGTTTTGCTACCCTGGCTTTGTTATGGCCACTGCTCTGAGCTCTGCAGAAAAATGGTGAGAAATCAGCAAGTATCACCAGGTGCTTTAAAGGAAATCCAGCAAAGGCTGATCTGAGTTTGCATCAGGGCTTCTCCTTTACGCATCTGCCCTACATACTGCTGCTATGTTGGAGCTTACCTCAGTTTTGCTTCAATATTCCTTTCATTGTTAAATGAAATTTTAAAAGAAAATGAGGTCAGCTCTGATTGGCTTCCTTCAGTATGTTGCTGAATGGTTAAGGTTTTTATTCTTATCTGAAGAAGAAAAAAAGCTGTGTATTTCATTTAGACCAGCAGAGGTACTTCTTGTAAGCAATTGCTGTGCTGAGCAGAAGGATTTTCAAGTGATTTGCTTACAATGTACTAATTGCTTTTTTCCCTTTTAACTTCTTTTAACCCCAGAATTCCTCAGTGGATGGCCTTTTGCCTCATAGGTCTCAGTTTATCTCATGCAGCTTCCTGTTTGCTTTAGGTGCAAGCCCACAAATATCTGCTAAAAAAACAACTGGAGAAACCTTGTGAACTCATATATCAGTGTGTCTGTCCCAGAATATCTGACTTAAACTGCTGTGAGCAGTGCTGAATTAAAATATCAGAATGATCCTGCAGGCACTGTTAGGGGTTTGTGCTGGAGGAGAGTACTCAGTGTAGGTGCTTTAATTAGCTGGCATGGCAATGTAACATATTTCTTGTGTCCCCAGGTTTCCCCTCCTGGACACATGCTGGTACCATTGAGCAATGCTGATGGACACAGCCTGTCTGCTTGGTGCTGTAGTTTTTTTAAACATGGAGCAATCCAGAAGCTAGCAGCAGGAATTTGAGGAGATACCTTTTGGCCCTGTTTCACCCCTTCTGGTAGTCTATCAATTTGCCACCTCCTCAGCCCCACAGGTGAGCTGCAGACCTGTGCAGCTCTTAAAGGTAATCCAGCTGGAAATTGTCTTTATGGTTTGGTAGCAGTCTTGGTCCTTCAGTTATTTCATTGGGGAATAAAAGTTGGTGTTACACAAGATAGATTTTCTATTTAGCGACCTGTTTCCATGATCACAACCCTCTATTACATAAAGCTGATGAGTGCAATACAGTAGATGGTCTTGATGTACTGAGACCTTTTCTTGAGGACTGACAGTGTTGCAGAAATGTCTTGTGTTTTTCCACAGAGAGAGTATGGAGGAGCCTTTTGTTTTGCTATAAGAGGCCTACTTTCAATGCAGATGCACCATTTCAGATTGTTTTTACAACTGCTTCTGGAAGTCAGTGGAATTACACTTTCCTTGACAGCTGGCTCCCTGCTTGTATGCTGTCCCCTTTCTTTGAGCAGACAGCTCAGCCCTGCATCTAGGAGTTCCCATGGAGTGATCAAAGCAGTGTGCCATGCAGATGTGGCCAGTGGGCATAGCATGTAGGATCAGTCGAAGGGATCTTCTGCCTCTAGCAGCCATTGATGTGACCTGCACTGTACATAGCTGATCTGTCACATCTGATTGATCTGCTATTAGTGGCTATTTTAAAAAGCGAAGTACTGCCCTGCTGTACATAATGCTGCTGAGAATTATGACCAGATCAGCTTGGTCCACATCTCAGAGAATTGTTTAAAATGTCTTTTGTATTTTGAAAACTTTTAAACGGTTTTGTTTTCAGCTGCCTAAGATTCTACATTGAATGGCATTTAAATCCCTTATCCCTCGAGGACTGAAGTCCCCGGCAAGCAGAGAGTGCAAAAAGGGAAGAATTTTCAAGTTCTTGCCCTGCAGAAGCAGTGTGCTCCCCAGCAGGTCCATGGGGAGTGCTTGCATGAGCACAGCCACAAGCTCTGCCCTCACAGCAGCTTGCCTTCTCTGTGTCACTGTGAGAGACGAGCTAGCTTCAGTCTTGGTGTGAAGACAGGTGACAGTAGAAAGTAGTTACTGTCGTCTTTGGCAATCTCATTAGAGAGAGCAAAAATTCAGTGGGAACAGAGACAGCTCTTTCATGTTCGGCAGCAGAAGACCCAGGACAAAGCTGAGCTGCAGATGAGGCACACCACAGAGAAAGCAGCAATGTTAACACCTCTGCCTTCCTTGCTTGGTAGATAGGGACTGGATTTAAATGACCTTTGTCTGGCACTTCTCATGAACACCCCTGAAAGAGATGAAGGTGGCTGGGAATCAGCATAGTTTGGCATTGAAAGTATTTCAGTATTCTGCTGCAATACAATTGCTCTTTCATGAGTAGGTGGGAGTCAGTGAAGAAAAGAGAAGACTTAGTGATTTCTTTTTTTTTTTTTTTTCCCCCTCATCATTATTATTGTTCCTTTTAACATGGCCAAAATCTACAGTCTTTTATGGGGATGCTGGAGCAAACTGTGTGTCAGAGGTCAAAGGAGTCATATCCTCAGAAACATGCAGATTGAGCAACCTTCAAAATAACATGATAGTGCTCTTTTTTGTGGTTTCAGAGGCTATTTCTGTAAAATTCTTTAAGCCACAGTGATATGGGATGTGGTGCTAACATAGGAGCTGAAAGGCAAGCACTATTCTTGGACACTTTTAGGTGCCGTACTTTGCTTAGCAGGGGTTAAATTTAGAATGGGAGAGCAGACTGCCAGAGGTAGAGTGCTGTTCTTGAAAAACAACTGAAACACCAGCATCAGTTCAGTATGCTGAATCAAACTCATATCTCTGATAAGTGCACAAAATGTGGGGAAACTCGGTCCTAGTGAGAGGACATATATATCACTTGTCTAGTCCAGAAGCAGTTTTAAAGGGGTAGCCCTTTAAGTGGGTGAGACTGGGCTTCACTTGTTTGTAGTGATGAGGATGGCCTAATGAAATCTGAATTTTTCTCTTGCTTTGGTTTTTGATCTGACTTAATGACATAAAACAGAACTGTGCAAAGCATCACTCCTCCAATAGCTGCATTTTTAGGGTTTTCCTGTGTACTGGTAAGAGAACAAACTAGCTGAAGACACACCTCTTTTTTCCCAATGTAGTGCATGGTTTGGCAATGTGACTCTTAAAACTATGAAATGAAGCCTAAATTTTATCAGTGCTGTCCTCTGCGTTTGCCTGAAGATTCCAAATCAATATACATTCTGTAATGGTAAATACAAAGGAAATCACAGAGAAGGTGCCACTGGAATCCAGATATTTACCACCAGCAATGAAACATTTCCAGACTTGTTCACTGTATTTCCCATTTTAAGGATGGAAAATACTGTCGTTGCTGCAGTAAAATTCTATGCTGCAGGACGGTAAACACCCTTCTGACAGGAATAAAAGTATCCACTGCACACTGTTGAAGTGCTTCTTTCTGCATGATAGTATTTTTAATGAATCCAGAGTCTGGCTTCATAGAGGTTGATAAAATACTAAGCTTTCATTCTCCCAGATACCTAAGACATAAGGTACAGTATGATGGCATCTTGTCCAGAAAGGGAAAATTAGATGTTCCAAGGGAATTTAGAGGCATCTGTCAGAACCAAGAAGTAGCTGCATCACCTTAAACCACATCTTATCTTCAGTGTAGAAATACAGGCCAAAAGCTGTATTTTCTGCCCAACTTGTCAGCCTCTTCTAAGCAGGTTTAAATGAGTATATATAGAATTAAGTGCTAAAACCTGGAATTTACCCTTCTGATAAGCTGTCAGTATATACTTACCATAAGCAAAATTTGTGTGGTTCGTCACTCAGTGCTTCTCTTATAAAGTGCAATGCCATGTCTGTCCGCTATCCCATTGATATTTGTAGACACCTTGCTGGTCGTCTGATAGCCCAAGCAACATCTGTACAACCTTGGCACTGCTTGGGTGGTGAGGAGTACAGGTGACTTGCTATAGTGCCATTGTTCATGTACAGTCTGTCCGGGGCTGCTTCTGCTTTAAGGTAGTATTTTGATTGGTTACATTTAGCTGAGTAGCAGAAGGTCTTTTTGGGAAGGAGTCTAGCCTAATGTATCCAAAACATAGAATGATTTTCCAGGAAGATTTATTCTGGAGTGACATCCCTTTAACCAAGAGGGCTTTTCCCCAGTTGTCCACTTCGCTCTGGAGCTCATGCTCTTCATTTTCCCAGAGGAGCACAGCTGTCATGGTGGATTCTGCTTCTTAAAACGTTTTTGTGTAACTAGTCTTACTGCGATTCCCTTGAGGGGTGTCTATCCCAGCTTAGCTAGCTAGCAGATAAATTGCAATGTGGCTATATAAAAATAAAAGCATGCACAATTTTCTTGCAGTTGAGGTAGAGCTGGTATATAATATGGTCATTTTACGTATCTCTACCTTTTTTGTAACAATTTCTCCTATTCACTGTCTGGTACTAGCATGTGAGAAATGAATTTTATTCCTATTAAGGAAGCAGAGGGTGGCTAATATTTTTCTTCTAATATTACTGGTTTCATCTTATGTAAGAATCCAAGCAGTCTTTTACATATTAAATTGCATCCACCCATGCTTCATTTGGAAACTTGTGTTGCAACTGGAGCTTATCCAAACATAATACCAGTAACACTTAACGTCCTTAACAACAAAAGAAAATACAATTAAACAATCTCTTATACCAAAATTATTTGAAATCTGCTAAAGAAACTGTATTGTTTGAGTGTAGCATCGTCACCATCCCTGGGAGAGTACCAGAGTACCACAGGGTGCACATTGATTTCCAAAGGAAAAGTGAGCAAAACGGGTTTTTTTCAACATGGCCATGAATGATTTTCTGTGACTGAGAACTGCAGGTACTAGAGAAGTGGTGAAACACCCATGTCCCAAGTATGCTAAATATACTTTCTGGAGTTAGGCAGAACAGAGTCTGGTTTGTGAGCCCTGCCTGTGCCAGCTGTCCTGCTCCTCCTCAGATGACCTCTTGTGGGGAGACTTCATGTTTGCGTAGGCACTTTCACATTGCCACCAGACCTGGTCACCACCAGCTGCCCCACATCTGGCTCCTGAAAGCCTCACCCATACCCCTAGGACAGGGTCCTCTTGCTGTTCAGGGGTGAGTCTGTCCCCCACCTGGCACCCCAAGTCATGACTGTGAGTAGTAAGTGCCCATACAGAAGATCCTGGCTGAGTTTGGACTAGTAGGTAGCCAAGGCAGTTGAAATACCGTTTCTTGCTTCTAATTTTCTCCAGGCATCCATTGCCTGCTTTTCTTCATCCTGTGTTACCATGACCCAGAGAGACCAGTTCCATGAACTTCAGGAGCCTCCTATCAGCTGGGCTTTTGTGCTCCTTTCCTACCACTGGTTGGGGACTGTAGGAGCATTTGTGTCCATAATAGAGCATAAAGGCTCATCTAGAATGCCTGAAAGTTGAAAAAGGCACCAAAATTTCCTCAGTGTGTCAGGTTTTTGGCAGCAGCACAACTCTGTGGGGACTACTGTTTGTCTTTACACAGAGATAAATACTCAGATTGCTTTGGCAACAGTCAGGCTTTTATTCAGAGATTAGCTTCACATATCTTTATGAATTTAGAAATCAGTTGGAATCCTGACCATTGGCATTTAATGACTTCCTGTTTTTGTCTAAAATGCTTTTTTTAGATAAAAGACTTACTTTATTCTTTTGCAGAGGGTGGTATCATCTCTCTCTCAGTCACTAGATCACTGGCCAATTCCATCTTTCCTTAACAGCCTTTTGATTTGAGGAACTCAAATGGATGCAGATAAACTGCCATGGGCTTGAGCTTTTGCTTCTCTTTTTGGATAGCCGTTTGCACGTGCAGTCTTTGCAAGGTGTTCTTTAAAACCACGGCAAGCATGCATTTGAAATGATGAGGTATTTGAACACCTTTAGTTTACAGGTTTCTGTTGAAAAACAGTTCTGGTCAGTTGTCAGCCAAGGAGTACTTGAGGGCAGCTGGATCAGCTATCCAGAGACCAGCAAACTCATTTTGCAGGACTGTGAGCAGCAGGCAGAGAGTGAGACCAAGCACCTCAGCTAGAGTTTAACAAGCACGTGTGAAACAAACAGGTCAGTTCTGGCAACTTGCTTCTGCCCACATCTCATTTTCTCTTCAGTTTGTTTTGTTATCAGTCCTCCCTAGGCTTTTCTGTCTGTTGCTGTTTCAAACTTCAAAAGCTTCAGCTACTACAAAGATATGCAAGGAGTTAGAGGCCCACACGGTATCTGAAACATCCACAGCTGGTGCTAGGCTCTGTGGAAAGGTCACTCAGGGTCCAGGTGGGAGTACACTCAGCAGATAGGACCTCAGAAGGAAAGCCAGAAGGCCTATGTCAGCATACCCTGCCTCTAGCACTTAGCAGCAGGCACAGAGGGGCAGCAAGTGCAAAGTGCTGCAAAGAGCAAGCTCATGAGGACTTCCATGGCTGCCATTTATGAGTTCTACTGACAGAAACTGTCTCTTCCTTACCTCTAGTCTGGGCTTGCAAATGGAAGCAGGAAGGGAATACCAAAGTTGTCGGCCACCCCAAGAAACAGAAAAGTGTAATGGCTGTAGATGCAGCCCCACTGACCGCAGATATTTTCTGTCTGAACATCTCCATGCTCAGAGACGGTGGTCATGTAGGTAGTGGTGCCAGTGGGGTTGCTGCTTAATGGCTGTTGTCAACACCCTGTGAAATGCCATGGCGGATAAGGCATATCTTCAGCTGGCCCTACATGCAACATGTGTAGATGCAGAATTGTGTCTGATTTAAAAGGAGGACTTCTTTGACCTAAAGATTTCACTGAGAAATTTGTAAGACTGCATATTTAAATGATAAATTTTCAGGAGCAAGGTGATGATGTGAGTATTGGAAGAGAACAGGCAGAGCAGAGGCCAGCCTGTAGCAAAGGAGTCTGCATACTTGCAGGACTACAAGTTGTGGTCAAGACTGTATGTCCATTTAGGAAGAGTTTTTTTCTTTTAGTTTTTCTGAAAAGAAGGAAGGTGATAAAGCCTTAAAGGGATGAACAGACACAGGTGAAATACTAAATATTAAGGCCCAAAATGAGTTGATGTTAACTTACACTGGGACTTCATATTGTGAGCAAGGCTTGCTGCTCCCTCCCAACCAACTAAAGTGTCAGCAGAGCCCCAGAGAAGCTTTCATGCTAAATCATTAGCATGCTTTAAACCAAATAAATGGTTCAAGAGGGAAGCAGCGAGTTTCCTCAGAGAGGGGATGATTTGTCG
Source organism: Eurystomus gularis (assembly GCA_013400335.1). Classification (NCBI taxonomy): domain Eukaryota; kingdom Metazoa; phylum Chordata; class Aves; order Coraciiformes; family Coraciidae; genus Eurystomus; species Eurystomus gularis. The sequence goes on along the minus strand of VZZY01005216.1, from coordinate 13,963 downwards.
ACAGAGATAGGCCGTGCCTTAAGGCTGAATAAATTCTGTGCACAAGAGTTAAAAGGTGGAGACAGATCTTTGAAGCAGACATATACTGTATTGCTGCTTGGAAGGGGAAATACGTTTTGGAGCAAGATATGATTTCTGTGTTCCTACATGATCCAGCCATTATTTTGTGCAAAGTCTGACCAAATTCAATGGCCCAAAATTCCAGAACAGGATTCAGGAAGAGGTTTTAGTGTGTGTGCATATAGCTGTGGAGAAGGCACGATGTCAAGGAATGGATGCAGTACTAGCAGAAACAGATCCCTTTGCAAACCATGGGTGCAGTGGACTGAAAAATCTGGCAAACCTGCCAAATTTTCATGTGGAATTCAGATACTTGGAAAAGTGCAGGTCAGGATTTTCTCTCTAACCTGCACATTCAGAGCTGTTCAGCTCATGGAAAACTAGGATGGGGTCCCGGGGCACATATAGTGTTACGGAAGACAAGCTGATAGCTCATACCACCCAGCTTCTCCCATATGTCCCCTAATTGTGTATTTTTCTTTTTTTTGCTTGGGTCCTCTTGCTCCAAATCATCTAATGAGAAGTACATGTAAGATATTGTTGTATGAGTATGAACATAGATTTTTTTTTCCAGCTTTGCTTTGTTTCTCATTTCCTATTCTGCACTGCTGGAGATATCCCCCTTTCATTACACACAGTCCCACCAGACAAATGTTTGGCTTGAAACCTAAAGGGGCCATTGCTTCAAAGTCTCCCAGACACGTGTCAGAGAAAGCAGTGTTTTGCACAAAACTGCAGGAGAGTGCTACAAATCTCTCACTCATTCAAAATTCTTACAGCTTCCTGAAATAAAGACACCTCAAATAAATAAAAGGGTTTTAATAGGACCCTTTTCAACAACATTATTCTTACTGGCATGCTACATGCGGCTCTTCCCCACCTGCAGTATTTTTCAAGGACTGTTGTTCACTGTCATCCTTTCCAAGCCTTTTGGAGTCTGTGGATGAAGAGGTAAGCCTTTCATAACTGAAGTTCTGCAGAATCTGCAAATTTAAACATAGGATTAATTTACATGTGTTAATCTGGTCCATATATGATAGTTACATTTTATTTTTTCACAGAAAAATTATATGGGTGGAAGCAAACCTTAACCCAACGTTAACTATTTCCAGCAGACACTACAAAAACGAGAAACAACTATGTTTTCATTTACCAAGAACTATATTGTACTAATGTTGTGGAAAAACTGGGAAAATTATGTTGGACTAGAGTTAAAAGAGTTACTCCTATGCTTTGTATGTTTAGAGCATGATAAATGATCTTCATGGATCTTTTGCATATATAATAACTCAGCATTCATTTTAGATTTTATTCTCTAATATTTGTTTCTGAGGAAAACAACACATAGCTATAAATAATCACTATTTCATGCAGTACTTATCTCTATTCATGCTATGCACAGGATAATCCCCAGTGTGATAAGGAGGGTTATTGATACAGCTTACAGATGTCTAGGGCATGAAAAAGTGCAGCTACGTTGCAGCTAGTGAAGCTTGCTCTTCAGCTAGCTTAGCCAGTGGCTTTTCCTGCTAGGAGTGAGATTTTATCAGGACCTGGAAAATTACAGGCATTTCTGTAGTCCTTTATGGCTATGGTTTTGTGAAATAAAACAAATCATGTCCCCATAGCATTGCTTTCAGCCTGCAGAAAGTGCAGCAAGAGCCTTTTCTGTGTTGGTAACTGGCAGTGGTGCTCAGTGTCCTTTCCTGTTTTGGTCACCACTGTCCCAGAGGAAGAGGCGGTGTATCTGCCTGCCCCAAGTGCCACTCTGAGAACAGGAGGCGATCTGGAGAGGACAGCTGGACAAGGGGAGGTGGACCAGAAGGTAAATGTCCCTGCAGTTTAGCTGGAGTGCATCTCTTCTGTTTCTGTATTCTTAACAAAACTGCAAACACAAGCAAGGTCTTTTTACCCCCTTCTGTCACTCTCTAAAAGAGGCCCTTTCCATATTTTTCCCCTCCATATGGACTTCTCCATATGATGAATTTGCAGGGTGAGCGTGAGGCCATGTCAGTAATCTGTAAAGTCAGAATCAGCACCCAAGATGGGTGGAAGAGAGAACACAAAATGGACACAATATGGTTAAGCAGAAGATGGGGTATGCACTGACAAGAGCCACGTCCCACTGGAGCCTCCAAGGGACAGCGGTGTGTGACTTGGCAGTAGTAGAAGCACCTTTTTTTCTTTCTTTTTTTTTTTTTTTGCAGTTGTGAGTTAGAGGAAAATAAATTTTCATGGAATAAATGCAGACTTACACTATCCAAGGCAAAAGGAAAAAAAAAAAAGTGCTGCTTAGGAAATACATCACCTGCTAACCTGTAAATTTTCATGGGTAGCCATCCATCTGGGATTCTAGTAATGAGTGACTAGTTCATCAGCATTTATTCTCATGTAGATTGTTTCTTTTCTGCCGCTGGTTTTTGGAGTTGTTTCCTCTTTTGTTTTTCTAGTCACTCATTTTTGTGTGATCTATCATGGTTGATTTCATATGCTTAGTGCCCACAACAGTTTTACTCTTTTGCAACCAAATCTTGCTGTGAGGTCATGCCATGCTTACCCAAGGGTTTCCAAGCATCCAACTACTATGGAATTGCAATCCACATCGGTGCACCAGACAAGGGTTCAAGACAGATGTGGTATAGTCATATCATGGTCATTGAAAAGCCCTCAGTGGACTTCTGACACAGCACAGCAAGACAGACTATGCACAAGGAGTTGGAATTTCGGCCCTGGGTGAAAGGTAGCACGTAGCAACAGAAAATAAGGTTAATGCCGTGACTGCTTTGTTGTAACAGATTTACAGATTTCCCACTGTAAAACATTCTTCTCAGTCTGTGGGGACCCTTTCCTTCTTGTCTTCTTAAATCTTTGTAAAAGATGCAATGCTATTAATCCAGTTCCCTCAGGCTTTCCTGTCTCATGCCTAGCTATTCATCCCTGAGCCTAACGGGCCTTCTTCTTCACCCAGCCCTGTCTTGTCAGACCCTCAGGGTAGACCTTGGCCATGCACCATAGGGATGTTCCTCCTGCTGCAAATGAACAGCTTGCTCAGCTTTGTGCTGTGCCAGCGCCTCTAGGGACTGCTGGGGTTGCAGGTGTCACCCCAGGGTGCTATCTGTCCAGGCAACACTGCTCATCAGCCACCCAAGGACATACCATCTGCAATTTTGTTCATGGATGTTGGGGTCTCCTAGTGCCGTGGCATGACAATGACATATCCACAAAGATGAGCAGATTTGATTCAGTGAATGCAATAGATCTGCTGTTTATGTCATTGTAACATGGGTTCGACCAAGTTAGTAAAACATTAAGATGCACCTGGAAATTACTTACACTGTACTTTGTGCTGCTCTCTGTTCTGTTCCTGAGCAGGAAAATACATCAAGATTTTGGTGTTTGCTTACAGCTTTTCAGTACATGGCAGCAGGAAGCTTTTAGATCTCACTGTTTTATTAGATGTGATATTTTTAGATGTTCATTCTTGGTGAAATCAATGCACAACAGGTTTCTGGAAAGGGAAGAATTTAGCTCACTTTTAGCTTAGTATCACTTTACTTTGATGAAATCCCAAGTAAGAAGTAGAAAAAATAAATGTCAACTTTTTTTTTCCTTCCAGGGAAAGAATTCCATGTTTAACAGATGATGTTTCCTAAATCTGAAGTAATAGGAGCCTGACATTTTTATGTTTCATGTATTATTAACTTAAATATGCCCTTACCATAAGTGATGCTTTCCAGTATTTTCCAGAGTACTGACAGTTAAATAACAAGTAAGAAAACTCATGGCATTGTTTGTGTCACCATTTGCAAACACTTAACTTAATAAGCTGCAGGAGCCATTGGCTTGGTGGGAAGTTGTGCTAAGAAAATCCCAGGGGCTAAAGTAAAACAAAACCCACTAGACTGAATGGGGCTGGCTTCGATGTCCTTCACATCCCAATAACAGATGAGCCATCTGTTCAGAAGCTTGAAGCTATCCCTGTTTGCAGAAAGGTGCAATCCTGGATGCTGTGTACTCCTCAGCTACCACTGCAGCTGTATGGAGGACACGGGAAGGTCAGCCTCGTCTGCAGCTGGGGGCCATGGCAGCAGAAAGCCCATGTACCCAAGCAGATCTGGAGCCGGACAGTGTGGATTTCTCCTCAACACTCCAGCTGCCAGCGCATCATTGACCCAGCTCCAGGCCTGGCGTGAGCAGCAGGGTGACAACTTACAGAATAATGACTTCCATTCTCTTCCCGAGATGGGTGGGAAGGCGACCCTTTGTTTCTATCTTTTTTTTCAGTGTAGCATGAGCTGCACAGAGCATTTTGTTGCTTGCTCAACTGCAGTCCACTTTTTCTTGAGTGCAGCCACATCAAGCCTCAGCATACAGGCTCTTGGACCTATCTGAGATACTGAGGAGTCCAGAGAGGCTTAGAAACTCCTCCTGAGACCAGTGTTCATTGCAGTGGGCTGCATGTGGACTCTTGTCAAAGGCTTTGGGGTTTTCTCAGGGGCAAATGCGTACCTGCCTCATCATACTGCTTTTTTTTGTTGCTGCTTTTAACATACTCCAAAGTGATATCAACAGAATGTTCTGTTTGGCATATTTAGTTTCTCAACAACAGATTTGAAAAAAATAAACAAACAAACAAAAATTGTTGGAAAATTGGAAGCTTTCAATTGCAAGTCTGAACAATGCTAGGAGAGCTTTTCTGTCAGCTCCATTGTTCCCACATTGGACTTTTCTGCTACAGGCCTGGTGTGGATGCTGTCATCATCTTTTGCCTTTGACTGTAGATCCCATGACTTGCAGTGTTCCTGTCTCTGGTGTTGTTCTCCCGAGGCAGCCTGTAATGAAGAAAATACGTGCTCAAGCTGGAACAAAGTCCACTGCTGCCTCTCTAGCTAGAAGGTTGAACAAAACACACACAGTTTCAGCAGTGAATGGTTGAATTTGAAAGATTGGGTTGGTTTCTGCAGAAACCAGCTCAGCAGAGCTGCTCCATGCAGAAAGAAGCCTCTGTATTAATGTGGACAATCCTGCAAGTAAAAATACACAGTTTTCTACTCTTCTGGGAACAGGTACAATGAAGGGACAAAAGACCATAGTCCTCTGGATGGTTTTCAAGTGCTCTTTTCTAGAACTGCTGGAATCTGAAGGCATGTCTTCCTCCCTTTGTGAGCTTTGTTGGCCAGCAAAGTGATAGGCATTGACTGGCACTGTGGCACCATCAGTTGCAAACAAGCTCAGTTTAAGGATGCTTTTTGGTATGTAGAAAGCCTGCATGTGGTTGCCTGGTTGGCAACCAGTGTCTGTAGCCCAGAACACCCTGCATGCTTGTAAAGCTCTTTGGAAAACATTCTTCTGTTTGATCTAGGTGGGTTTGGTATCCAAACAGAAAGGTGTCTTACACAGCTTGCAGTCACCACTGCCCAAGTTGGAAATAGCTGGCACCTTCTTGGCAGGCACAGCAAAAAGTCTACGTGCTGCAAAGACTGACTGTAGTTAGCTGTTAGACCCACAGAAAGCATTACTGCAGAAAAAACAGAGGCAGTACATTAACAAATAAATACCACAGTGACAGGGAAGCCCTTATTGCTGCTGTCTGGGCTAAGCGTGCCTGCGGATGATAAGACATCAGTTTCTACCTCAGTCAAGCATGTCAGCCTGGAAAATTTCAGGAGCACCATCTTCATTCTGACATGATTACTGTGTGTAACGGCTTCCCCAGCAGTGTTTATATTTAAAACCTCTTCAACCTTGCAAGGAGTTAGCATCTTCATTTAACTCAGTACTCCTGATAAAGTGCAAGGCGCTTGATTTCATTTCTGCATTCAACTCTGAATTTTTTTCTGGGCTTTACTCCCCTTGGAGCTTTCCAAAGCAGAGAAAGGAGGGGGAAGCATTTTAATCAGGCTAAGGCTCTTTGGCATTTACACTATTGAAGCCTGAGGAGCCTCTGAATTTGTATTGAATAGAGCCCTAAGAAAAGAAGTAGATCTGTTGAAGGACGGCATTTCAGTGCAAGAAGGATGTGTGTTTAGGACTTTCCATTACATAATGGGGCTGAAATGGATTAACAAGACCCAGGCTTTCTTTTTCTTGAGAATTGCTGCCTGCACCACTCTTTTTCTATTACTGATGCTTCAGTCACAGCATTCACAGAAAGGTTTTCTTTGTTGTTATTAGTTTGAGAAGTAAATTGCAGCATTGTTTCTCTTGATCAAGAGATTGATTAGTCAGAGGTCTGTAGCTGAAGGGAAAAAATGTTCCTCATTATCAACTTTAAATGCAAATGTATTTGCCAAGCAGAGTTTCACATGGTGAGTGCGGAGGGGAATGCCTTACTCTTTTGATGTGCTGCCCATAACTATTTACAGATCTTTGAAAGGCATCCCTCTCATCAGGTCAGTGAAGAAATAGTGTGGGAACGATACTCTTGTAAGAGAAAATTAACCGTTGCCTCTTCCAGCTGGATTATTCTCATAGAGTTTTGACAAGTAATGGTGCATTAGTATATTTGTGGATTTGGTTTGGTTTTGTCCATTCTTTCTCTTCCTAGGTGCTTTCATAATCTGCTGGACCCCAGGATTAGTCTTGCTGCTCCTCGATGTTTGCTGTCCCCAGTGCAATGTCCTGGCCTATGAAAAATTCTTCCTGCTTCTGGCAGAGTTCAACTCTGCCATGAACCCCATCATCTACTCCTACCGGGACAAGGAGATGAGCGCCACCTTCAAGCAGATCCTCTGCTGCCAGCGCAGTGAGAGTGCCAACGGCCCCACTGAAGGCTCAGACCGGTCGGCATCCTCGCTCAACCACACCATCTTGGCTGGTGTCCACAGCAACGACCACTCAGTGGTGTAAAACTGAGGCCAGCCTGCGTGGCCGATGAAGAGCCGTGGGCTACGCCACAGAGCAGGGTGGGTGCACAGCCCCGGAGAAGGTAACACACTCACAATTTTTTCTCAAACACTAATGGACTACAAGTGCTTCTTTTCCAGGGAGCCCAGCACACTCTTGCAGTCTGCCCCATCTGCAGGACTGGTCATGCAGTAAGGCCTTTGATTTCTACTTTCAAAAAGTGGAAGGCAGATGCCTTGTGGCAGACATCATTGATAGCCCACGGAAAGCCTCGCTGAGACTTTGTCGGACTTCGCTGTGTCTTGGTGCCAGTTTGAATCAACTCTGATTAATTAAGCTTATACCTGCTTCACTGCATTTACATGTAGCCACTTAGTCTTTTTAAAAAGGGAGTAAAGGGGATAAAAGTATGCCTATCATTTAATAGACATGTAATATTTATCACCATCAGCATGCTTGTGATGAACATTTTCTGTGCAGGGAGTAAAACTGTGCTCTCATCATCATATCCTTAGCCACAGATCCATAACTACAGTAAAAAAAAAAAAATATTTTTTTCTAATACAGGCAACAGGAAGATGATGGAAACTGACTCTTCTTACCTTCATTACTGGTGTTAGAGAGCATGCATGTTCTGTGTGTATGCAGATTGTTTTAATTATGGGGGAAAAAAAAGCTCGTTGTAAAGTCTGCAGGAAAGTAGAAAAGCATAAACTGTATTCCAGTGTTTGTTTAGATTATGAAATAAACAGTACTCTAGTCACAAGGTATTTAATGTTCTTCTTTGAAGTGTGGTATGAAATGTGTAACGTGAAGTGTCCCAAGTTTTCATGGACAAGTTCTTAAAGTAGGACACATCTCTAAGGCTCTTAAAGGGCTACAGTCAGGCTGGTAGATTTAAAAACAGAAGTATTTATGGAATTGGAATGCTTTTCTTGTTCATTGCAGAAAGCAAAGGGATTTTCAATGTGAAAAAAAAATGTTTTTATGGAACCTTTCTTGTAATTGAAAACAAAACACCTTCTTCATTTTTGCACTGAGATATATTCATAGAGTATCTTTCAAATGATGTACCCTTCATTTCAAAAGCAGTGGGCTACTAAGAACCAAGATACATTTTTGTTTTGTAAAGTCAAGACAAAACAGGTAGTAATCTATTGCAAATGACTGGACTGTGCTACATGTAATAGCCACACATGCACATTGTTACGAATAGCTAAGCTAACAGATGGAGTTTTTAATGTATGGGTTTTTCAGAGAGAAATGTCACTCATGTGAATCTCAGTTACCAAGAACCAGTTATGTTACCCATTAACAGGGGTAAATGTGAGCAAAAGTGGGATCTTGCTGATATAAAACTTGGGACCTTTCTCTGAGAAACTCTCCATTCTCCTAACAATGTACAATATCAACAGTAAATTTCTGGAGCCATTTTTCTCAGTGTAATTTGCCTCTATAACAAAAAAAAACCAACACCAAAACAAAACCCAAAATAACCAAACTCAAGCAGACAAACAAAAAAATCAGAGGCGTGTCCTTCAAAGTACTGTGACATAAGGGACAATATTCTCCCATTTGGGCAGGGAAGAAATGACAGGGAGAGTATTAGCCCAGCAAAAAGCAGAATTTCTTGCTTGGAAGAGATACTTTGATTTTATGCGTAGAAAAGCATAAAATCGCTTGGAAAAGGCAGTTCCTTACTGAGTGAGGGAAGAGCAACAAGTGAGCAAAACCTGCCTCCGCTGAATAAAAGTGAGACTTCTGCCACTGCTTTCAGTAAAACTGAAATTCACTTGTCAAGCCAAATTTATGTGGACACTGTGGAATATGGAGTGAGCAGAGGGGATGAACACAACGTTATCTGCCAGTTGACCAAGGTATTGAATGTTGCACTTGCTTTGGACAAAACCGCTCTTTTTTCTGACTTGTGTTTGAGAGCAAGAGAATGTAGAGGTTGATTTGAATTTTTATCCACATGACTATACTGACAAAGAGAAGAACAGGATGTATGACTTTTTCATTTAAAATCATCTGCTTGCTAAGTCACTCAATTTTCATAGTGCCTGCCTGCTGTTTGAGCTAGCGCAGGTAAGCAGAAGAAAGGAGAGAGCAAGAAGGAGAGAGTTAGAGTGCCTCCAAAGACAAGAGACATCTGACTGAAAAACAATTTCCTTTTCTCAAGAGTGCTTGGAGTTGCTTTCTTGCCCGGGTCCAAGAAAAGCACTTTTTCCTGTCCCAAACTTCCCCACAAAAGAAGGACATCACAGGCACTTTATTTCTGGGGGGAGGTTGACATTTCCAAGTGTCCTTTTTACTGTTGTTTTCATGCTCTTTATTAAATCTCTCCTGGATAGAGTGGGAGAATGGTGTTAAGAAATAGCAGCAAATCATTCACCCGAGTTTACTCTGGTGAAAATGTGGTGGGTTTGGAGAAGCCTTGGGAGAGTAATTTTAAACCAAGGGTGCGATCATTTGCGACATGTGGATGAGTCCAGATGCCTCTTGTGAAGCTTGATACCCAAGGAGCCTTTTATTTTCTCATTGTAATTTTGACAGGTGGTAGTTGCTGCCCAGGTACATTGATTACCCTTCTCCAAGGAGGCATTCAACTATTCAAGAAGCTGGACCTTTTGAATTCTTTAATAGCAGTTAAATTTCAGTCATGGGGTAGATTTATCCAGAAACACTTCTGGCAGCAGTTGGCTTTTTCTTCTAAAAGGTGAAGTGCAATGCTTTAGATTAAAGGCAGCAGGGTGCAAATGTTGCTTGTACAATTCCGCTGGAGGAACTCATCGAGCATATGGCGGCTGTTTAAAAGTTGAATTAGTGTTTTGCTTTGTTGACATGATCTCCCTATATCCTTGAGGAATCTGATCTGTGGATTGAGTGTTTCTTTGCAAGCTAATGAAATTAAAGCTGCTGTGAGCAAAGAGAATAAAAAACACAGCTTGGAATAGAAGGATTCATTTGCTCTCTTCTTTAGAGTGGTTCCCATGCCACTTTGTTTTGTCTTGGATTTTTTTTAACTTTTGCTTCTCTGTTCAGTTTTTCCAGCTTCATTATGCAGTTGTAGATCTCACTTGTGCTATGTGAAAACATGGTGAAAAGTACTTAGGGAAAAAAAATTGCTCCACTTCTTTTTACTTATCTCGAATCCTTCAAAAGGTTTTGGAAGACTTCTTAAAATACCAATGATCCTCCCACAGTCATTAAAATTCTTCTGTTGCTAGCTGCCTCTGGTCCAAGTAAATCCTCTTGAAGTTCAAATGTAATGGTGTTTGTTTCAGCAATTGTAGTGGTAGGGAGTTGTGTATTAGAAGGAATATGGTTGATGAAATCATTTGCAGGCCAAAGAAAATGCTTTTCCTACATTTTCAGTGGCAGCACAAGTCTGAAAACTAATGTAAAAGATTGCCTTTGAATGAAAGACTGTTAAGTAGAATTTTAACTCCTTGTTATCATATTTAGAGAGGCTGAATGACTCATTGGTTCACAGAGCTGGTCATCACAGCATTTACATGAAAAATTGAAATGATATTCTGTATTTGACACTCATTGCATTTCTTGTCAGCCCCTTTTTTGCTCCATGTTCTCTGAGATCTCTTGGTAGCTTCAGGCTGGCTGCTAGTGGGGATGCTCAAAGCTGGGTAGATAGCTTCCTCAAGGAGAAAGGGCAGACCGATTAAAAGTTTTTTCAGAGATTCCTGAAACACACCTCTCTGTCCATAGTGCACCAGTAATTTTTTTTTTTTAAATAATTGCCTCAAGATCCACTGTTGTTTTTTAAATCTGTCTTTCCCAATTAGTTACAGATGTGGCACCACTTAAATAAGCTGGCAGTGAAGGCTTGGCATAGATCACTTGATGAGAAAGAAAGGGTAGGCATGCTATGTTCATGGTACAAACTAAGCCTAGATAACTTGGGTGTCAAAAAGGAAAGAACATATTTTTATATCCAGCATCATAGTTTTGCTTCCCCACCAAAGTAACTTTTCAATATCAATTTACATTTCTCCCCGTATGGCATTGCAGGGAAATTAGGAGTATGTCTTTTGGTTTGTGGTGGTCAGCATGGTTGGACATGGCCAGTGTGTGTCCTTGGAGCAGCCTATCATGGGAAACACAATTGGGGCCTGCTTCTGAAGCTAGTTTTGTAGGTGCTTCTGACCTCTCTATTGCCCCAGAAGTATGCTGGCAGATACCAGGCCTAGCCACTATGAAGCCACGTGGGGTTCCTCTCTGTGATGCTGCCACCACTAACTCTGTCCTTACTGCAGTAGGTGTCCATACATGAAAATCGCACAAGTTTTTCTGTGAAAAAAAGAAAAACTTGCCCAGCAGATCTCTCCCCAGGTGAGATTGAAAAGGATGCCACTGGATGGAGAGCCTTTGATACAAACACCTGTAGTCTCTCTTTCAGTCACTGTCAATCAAGGTGGTGCAAAGCAGAGCTGGCAAAGGCGTTTCTCCAGAGCATCATCCCCACCCCGTGCCATCCCAAGGTGTGACCCCATCCTCATTATACTTGTCATTCCTTTGGGTCCCTTCTGACCATGAGATGGGATGGACCTGGCAAAGGTTAGCCTTAGTGGATTGGGTCTTTTCCATCTGCTGCAGAAATACCGTAACCCAAATACAGGCTTCTCCTTTCTGGTCTGCTTAAGGGCTTTTCTTTTGAGCAATTTGCAATTGCAAATCTAACTATTGTGTCCTTTCCAATCAGTTCTTGCCTTTAGCAATCAGTCTGTGCTATACACTGACATCTGGAATGGAGGGGCTTTGCAACTGCAATCTCATTTGTTCAGCCAAGCTGCCCAGGCTTCACTATTTGATTTGATAGGCCACTTCCTATAGACAGGTAGCTTAAGGAGTGTTAACTCTCACACCTGTCCAGCCAAGTCTCCTGAAGAAAAAGTGCCCCAAAAAACCCCAAAGGTTTTGAACTCTGCTGCTATCTTCTGTGTTATATGGAAATCCAGCCCGCTGATAAGCTGCCAGCATTTTAACAAGAGCCTCTATGAAATGTTCCTGTTTGCCCGCAATAAACTTCTGATAACCATAAGTGTGTGGGGGAGATTCGGGAATCTGTTCATTTGTTTTCCTGTTTAAACAAAAGCATGTTTATAACTCACAACTATGGAGAGAGCCAATGAGGTTTGGCAAACAGTTTTGCTATTAAGTGCACTTACTGTAAATGTTTAGAGGTTGTATCTAGTAGAATAAAGTATTTAGCATGTGTAATACAGAGTATGCAAGAAATACCCTTCATCAGGAGAGCTGGTATTTTGGAAATGGAAGGGAGTTATTCAAGAAGCATTTCTGTGTAGAGGCACAGGATGGTCTGTTACAGGAGATAGCACAGGGCTGAAACACAGGGACAAAGAAGGAACAGGTTATTCTAAGTAAATAACTTAATAATTAGTTCTGTTGCTGATTCCTGCCTGCACGTTTGTCCTAGAATGTGTCCCCAGTTTTAATTTAACTATAGAAGATCATACACTGACTAAATCAGAGGTGCTTGGCTTATATACAGAAATTAGTATTGTCCACACACAGATATACAAAGCCACAGGAAGGTGGAAAAACTGCTGAAAAAAAGTATTATTTCAGTGCTGTTTGAGCATAGCTTGTTTAGGACTCTATTTTGATGCTAATTGCTACTTCACATTTTGAAGAAAAGAGGACTTGGGTAAAGGGTCAATTAACCCCTTGCCATTTTTTAGAGAAGCTAAACACTTAGCTGAGAGAAACACTTTGCTGAGGGAAACCAAGCATCTGCTTCAGCAAAATAACAGAAAATAAATTTAGTGTTCCTAAGGTAAAATTGCAGTGCTAATCACTTGAGGCATTAGGTACAAAAATACAAAAAGGGAAGAGTTTTCTTTTTTCCACTCCCCCAACCCTGGTGACTCATGACTAATGCCTTAGTGCTAGCTCTCCATGACATGGCATGTGCAATGTAAGGCAGTCCCATGGATCTTGATTGCTGGACATAACAAGCAGAAAGCCAAAATACACAATTGCTAAATAAATCATGCCTCATGAAAACCCACTGCAATGCCTCTGGGATTTTTTATTTTAAGCCCTGGATCACCATTTGCTGGCAAAGTTAGACTGTTTACATGGCGATCTGTTAACATTAAATACAGAACACGTGCAGTGACACAGGACACAGCCTCAGCATGCAGTAGGCAGCATGCAGAGAAGGAGCTTGGGGAGCCAACATATTTGGGATGACGATGCCAGAGCCTGCAGTGCACTCCTCAGCATCACATGGATACCACCCCCCTGCCCCATCAGGCTTTGTACCTTTTGAGATATGCTCCTTCAGGCCAGATGTGGCTGGGAGGACAAGACTGCTGCAGATTAACTAGTCCCAGCAGAAGCAGACGTGAAACAGCCTCTTCCACGTTTTTCTGTAGCCTTTCTCTTTTTAACTTCTTAGCCTTCATGTAGTTATGGATCTGCTGCCTCCTCCTCTAGTCATTGCACACACAACCTCTTGCTGGACTTGCTTGTTGCTCCTCTGAAGAGCCCTTCTCCAATTCCTCATTTGTGTTGTTTTTTTCTGCACCTCCTCCAGATAGCCTAAACCCTCTCTGAATCAAGCTGCAAGGTACATGCCAGGTACTTTCTACCACAGATATGGTTTCTTCGTAATTCCCTGAGAGATGAGGTGGCAACAGAGTTAAATCCCATTGGCGGGTATCCTTCAGGGCTCAGAATTGGAACCAGTTCTGCTTAATCATAGAATCATAGAATGTATTGGGTTGGAAGGGACCTCTAAAGGCTATCTAGTCCAACCCCTCTACAATAAGCAGGGACATCTCTAACTAGGTCAGGTTGCACAGAGCCCCATCAAGCCTGGCCTTGAATGTCTCCTGGGATGGGGCCTCCACCATCTCTCTGGGCAACCTATTCCAGTGATCAGCCACCCTCATATTAAAGAACTTCTTCCTAATGTCTAACCTAAATCTACCCTTCTCTAGCTTTAAACCAGACCCTCAAGAAGAGATCTCCCTCTACTTTCTTATAGGCCTCTTTCAGGCATTGGAAG
>VZZY01005215.1:0-90909 GCA_013400335.1 Eurystomus gularis | reverse complement strand
CTTCCAAGTAATTGAAAAAGGCAATACATTAATGCCAGGGCTGAACCTTCCCTGAAAGCACCTCTCAGATACCTGAGACCTTGGCTGTGTTTGCTCAGCTCAAACCCTGGTGTGTACAGGGAAACAAAAACACCAATAGTTTTTATGGGGGAAGCCAACCCAAGAGCTCTGGACTGTGTCTACCATGCTCTAGTAATTCAAGTAGGCATTAGCAATTTTGCACCCTTCTAACACATATTGGGCAGAAGGCTAGAGAGTGGTAGTGACCCAAATAGTAGCAGTTAATCAGCTTTCCATAGGGAGGAAATCAAACAGCTTGGCCCAGGTCTGTGTGGTTAATAGGGCCATTATCTGCTTGTGGCAACCAGACAAGTTTTAAAGCACTAAACAGGGAGGACAACAAGCCCCTAGTGAAATTTTCCATACGGAGCCAACCAATATCATGCAGGAGTCCAAGCTCATGGTGGGACCGTTATACATAGCATCTGGTCTCTATCCCAGGACCAGACACATCAAGCAGTGGGATGTCCTCATCCTGGTCCCCTTGATCCATGGTGCTAGTCCCAAATGGGGCAGTAGGCAGGGCCAGGACTGGGTGGTGTGAAATCTGTGACTGTCAGAGAACAAACATCATACAACAGAAACCTTATCATGGAAATCACAACCCACTATGTCACTTAAATTATAAATATAACATCCTTGAGTGGTGTCATTCTGTTCTCAGGGCTAACTCACCCCTAAATTCCCTTAAAACACCAACAGAGAGCACAACGCAGTCAACAATCCACATGCCCTGCTCAAATATGGCCATTCACCAAGAAAATCTGCTTTGTTTTGCTGGAGTACATGTTGTGGGTGGTTTGCTTTCTTTTTGTTGCATGCAGCTTCTTTTTTCCAGCTGAGACTGAATAAGTAAAAAGCAAGGCGAAAAAAAAAAAATCCCATAAATATTTTTTAGTGATTCCAAGCAGAAAGAGCTAAGTATCTTTTAGGATTTTCAACTTTACCCAGCTATGAATAACATGCACAATGCAAAAAAGTTACCCAAGTGTAAAAGACGTTTATCTGAACAAGTAAATTACAATGGCACTGAGAACAAATTTGCCTGTGACTTCAATTGCCAAAATCCTTTCCTGCCTTTTCCAGAAGAAAAGCAGGAAAGCCAGAGTCAGGTACTAGCTCAGTTCAGAACATCTGTCTCCAGAAGTTGTTGTGGCAACTGTACATGGGAATAGAGACTGGATTCTTGATGGCCCAGAAAAGAAAAGGAAAAAAAATTATATCTAAAGGAGCAATTTGCATCCTCTCTTTTCTGGTGATAGCAATGATTCTGTCTCTGTTGGATTAGTATGTGTCTTCCAGTGTAAATTAATTACTTCACTGATTTCAGTGAGATAATTTAAAAGTTTAGAGGTAAAAATGTGTCTAGATGTGCAACAGAGGGGCCTTCAGATTTTAGTGAAACATTTTATACAAGAGCCACCTACACTTATTAACTATAACAACGTTGTAATTTTACAATGTCCTTTGTCCTTGTCTTCCAGTACAAGGACAAAAAATAGGTGTGATAGCAAATACAGAGATGTGCTACCCTTGTTTTAGATACATGTCCCTGTATTGGTGATGTGACCCCGCTCCTCTATATTACTCCAAGAGGAGTATTTAGGAATACTGCAAATTGACTGCTGAGTTATCCAAGGTGTTACCTGCAGCAATTATCAAGATTTTAAGAGCAAGTGCTACATAATTCTTAGAGCTGAAAAAGGTGTTTCTGTGAGATAAAATGGAATAGTTCAAAATATCAGAGGTTATCACAGACCTGGGTGTTAAACTGCTGGAATTGTTTATAACACCTTACATTAACAGTATCTGGAGACTGAAATCCAGCATTTATTGATTTAAAGTAGTGCTGTGGAGGACAAGAGAGCCTCATAACCCTTGTTTCACCAATAGCTCCAGGTCCTTATACAAGCCACTTGACCTTTGTGCCTCTATTTCTTAAGCATTTGGTTGAGTCATCAACTTAAAATTCATTAAGGCAAGAATTACTTATCTTTTGTGTCTATGAAGCACCTTATACACAGTGAACTCTGTGTCTTTAGGGCCTGTAGTTCCTGCTGCTATATAAATGAAGGCACAATAAGTACCAAGTAGGTGTTTCTCTCCATACTAGGGCTGTTGGTTGCTTTGTTGGGGGTTTTTTGGGAGGAAAAGCTGTGGAGAGAGCTGCTGCAGATACAGCAGGGTCTATCTGGTCATCAAAAACCCCCATTTGAAGCAGAATATTCATTTTATAGATATTTTAACCTGCTGGCACAGACAATTACAGTGAGTAGATGGCATTTTAAAAGCATTTCTTTCCTTTGAATTAAAATAACTTTTTAAGGTAGGAAAGCCATGTGAATAGTTGCCATCTGGATGCAGCTAACCTCCCGGAGAATACATCAGGCCATGGGTGTGTGCATATAGGTTATTTTTATTCTTTTAAGTCAGTGACCCTAATTTTTTTCATTTCCCATTTGACCTGTCTTGACTGGCAGCTAAAAATTTCAATTTAAAGAACTGGTTGAGATTTATTCACTAGAACTTGTGAGGAGAAATAGTGTTCTGATTAACAATGAGACTCTCACCCTGCAAAGAATAAAGATAAATCAGTTCTGAAGAAGTATATGAGTATGTATACAATATCAAAGCTGTTACACAAGAACAAGATTATTTATTTAAATTATCTTCGGTTATTTGCTACAGTTTTACAAAGCTCTGCAGTTTACAAGAGGCAAACCTGCACAAAGAACCGGTGTCAGGCAGTTAGCAGACCTTACACATAATTGGTAATGCACTTCAGTCCTGGTTTACAGCCTCACTCTTATATTGTTCATTTCCCCCTTCACCAGTCATGCTGGTTATATCTAATACTGGCATTTCTATGATGGAAATATCATCCACACATCTTGATTTTAACACCTTGGGGTATGCAAAATAAGTGAGTGAGCAGAAAAGAGGTGACCCCAGATTTCAGGGGTTCTCTCTTTGTCAGAAACTTACACCATTTGAGCACTAACGAGTGATTTTTTTTTTTGAGTTGGAGATTTGATTTATAGTCATCTGCAGTCTTTTCATTTACCAGGCATCAAAAAATAAAATAAAAAAAAAACAACTCTAAAAAGAGGTAGATGAACTCAGGATATAAATCAACCACAAAGCCGGGGCAGGCTGTAATCCACTGATTTCTAGCAGAACCATTTCTTCTTCCCTTTCCCCGCAATGGCCTGTCATTGGAAATGTGATAATCATGGCCCTACATTTCTTGCAAGTTACTGTGATAGAAATAATTTCTCTGACACCAGGCAGTTCTTTGCCTGCCTGAGCACCTCAATCCCATCGCACTTTTTTTCCTGGGAATTTCCCACTGTGGTTTTGACATTAGGTACCTGAAACAATGGAACTGAGTGATGTGATTGAGCAAGGTAAATCATTAAAAAAAGGATCTGAAGCCAAATACGGCATTTTCATTACATTCAGAATATCAAAAGATATATTTTGGTTTCGCAAAGTTGTTATTCATGTCGAATTGATACATCACAAAAATCTATATATCCATATAAAAATGTTGCAGTAGTATCATATCTAAATCATAACACTGAATACATTTCCCGTCTGAATTTAATTTTGTCCAGCTAAATAACATTTATTAACATGAACATTAGAAGAATCTAAGTGAAATAGCTGACAAATGCAATCCTGCAATATTAAGACTGACTTTGACTAAATGTTATTATGAAAACTGTTTGCATTCCTGTTTGAACTGGCAAACCTCCAGTTGATTTCCAAAGTAAAGTGACCATGCACAGACCTATACAAGTAAAAGTGCCAGCTTGAGCTGTCTCAAGAACAACGTTTGCATTACTCAAATTCACAATACTTAATTCAGCAGTTTTCATGCCCTTTCTTGTTTCCCAGCTTTAAGCGTTTATGCAAACAGCCTGTTTGCACAACCCCTTGGCCACAGTAATTTATAAAAATATCTGTATCCGCATGCAAACACAACTTCACCTGCACAAACAACAGTTCAATGTTCAGTATTTGCTACACACTGTTTGTCATTTGTTATTTTAATTATCTTTGGCTATAAACATTTCAGCTAGCTTATCAGGGAGTAGTCAAGTCACCAAGGAAAAGATCACAGTCCTGAATGACAAACAGCTCAGGAAGGCAGAGACTGATGTGCCCATTGTGGTAAACACTGAAAATAAACACATCTATAAAAAACCAAAACAAACCAAAACAAAACAAAAGTAACATCCCAAATGTGTGAGAACTAGGCAAAAAATGCACTTGACTGACTAGCAGACAACAGTTAATACATCTAATGGTTATTCTGGTCTTAATTTAACAAATAAAGAGTTCAGTACTTTTTCTTTCTTTTTATGATCATGGACTACTTAGATGAAAGATTTACAATCATCTTAAACACTGCCAGAGCCAGCTTTCCAGCTATCAGCAGAATAGAAACGTCTTTGAACTACTTTTCCCCCGTCCCAGTTTCTCACTACTTTGAATATCTTCAAATTCTCAAAGCAAGAGCTTTGTTTGTTTGGTTGGTTTTGGTTTGTCTTGGTTTTTTGCATTGGTTCAGATTAAGAAAAAAAGAAACAGAAAAAAAAACCCCAAAACCCACAAAGAAACAAAACCCCATCATTTTTCACAGCACTGCTGGACTGTTGTTCCCTGGGAAATACAGAGCTAGACTAATGGCTCAGGCACCGCATCTATTTTTAGTTTGGCTGTAGAAGTCCAAATGACCTGAATGATTAAATCATGAAACAGATGTCCTGAAAGAAGTTATGACATCGTGTAAAAAAAAAACAGAATCGTTGCAGCCAAACCAGCCAGCACAGATAGTTTTGTCTGATCTAGAAATCCAACTTTGCCCTCCCTTTCCTCTGCAGCCTTGAGTACCACCAGCAGCAAAAGGATGGAGTAAAGCTACCTGAAGTTCATTGTTTTCCGTAATTACAGTAATTGGTTTAGCTGAAGCTAGAAGTGTAACATAAAGTACTGTCAGATGATTGCTTGCAATTGATTCTGTAGGTTTCTCTTTGTTATTAAATCAGATTTTTTTTTCTTTTGGGAGATTAACATTAAGATTGAAGCCTGTTTGCTGCCAATACACATGTGCTACCATGTAAACATCATCAATTAGACCGACTTCTTTGAGAAACTGGAAGCTAAGGGCTCACAGGTGTTTGCATATGTAATTGCAGGTGAACGTGAATTTGTTCAAACTTAATGTCTTTCAGGTAAAACCAAAAGTATGTAGTCAGCTAGCTGATTTGCCTGATAAATGCATGCGTCTTCTTAATGAGCCTCTTTTCCTGAGGCAGTCTGCACAACTCATGTCTCTGCGAACATCAACAGTAACCTTGAAAGCTGAAAGTCAATATTTGGGAAAAATCCTTGCACTGAGATGCAGGAAAACTTAAAGCTGAAAACCTCAACAGGGACACCTGCTAGCTGATGACTAGGCGTGTTTGAACTGTTGTTATTTAAATAGGATTAAGCATCCAGGGCAAATGATGGGGGTGTGTTTAAAAGTTCCCTTAAGCAGTAAAATTCCTCAATATTTTCATGTACATTTGATCCTCTGGTGCCTCAGATGACCACTGCAGATCAGCTCCTGCAGCCCAAATACGTTTTAACAAGACAACTCAGGGGGACAAGGGTAGAGAGTTGAGTTTCTTGTTCACTTGGCAAAGCAAGCGCAAATTGTGTTCACAGGGCCATCTGCTGAGATAGCAATTCCTCCCCTTCAGAAGAAGAGTACGTGGGTGGAAGCTCTGTTAATACACTGTGCCTTTTAAATAAATCAAATTATGCATGCACAGATCTTGTTGTGATATTTTTCATTTAGTATGATGTTTCTCTGAGGGCAGCAATGTAAAATATTAAGTTTGCATCCATACGGAGTTTAGGGTTGTTTGCACCATTAATCAGCAGACAATGCAAAGTATATATGCTAATAAAGCCTTCACATTGCACAGGCAAGTATATGTTCCTGTATCTCGCCTGTATAAGAAGCAAACTGTCCTGATGGATGAAAAAAAATCCAAACCAAATCAGGGGAGGAAGGAGGCTGAGGCTGTACCTTGGCCAGACAGTGCTGCATGACCTCCTGAGGTTCTGCTGCCCAAGAGATTTTCCAGCTGAATAACCTTCCCTTGAAAAACAGCAATTCAACAGAAGTACCACATTTTGTAGGAGTGTGTCAAGTATATCAATGCATTTGACAAGATGAGGCAGAGACAGTTTTATCTGTGAAACTTTTATTTTGCCCATGAAGGAAAAGCTTTCAACTAAGGGCTGAGAAGAATGAACTCCAATTCCCACATATCTGCATGTCCACACGTGCAGGGCTGCAACATTTTTAGAGTGGTTCCTAGCTGTTAATTTGTGGGTAGCCAAGGATGTGTTACTGCAGAATCTGGGATCTGTTTTCCTTCTGGCATTTTAGATCAAATTCTGCAATAGGCTCTGATTGCCCTCCTGCCTGCTCAGTACAAAATTAGAGTGGGTGAAATGCTGTACTGGAAGTATCGGTCACACCCCTCTGCCTGTAAATCTGGGGATCTGAGTCACAAGGGCTCCAGATGGACGTGAATTAGAGATACTGTAATGGGAGAACAACAACAAAAAAGGTCTAGCGGAATTTACTTAGTCAAAGAACTACATATTGAGAACACTCCCAAGTAGAAACACCTGAGACCCAAGGGAAAAAAAGGAAATGCCAAAAGATAAATCATTTTCATTTAAGGGTAGCGAGGTAAATTGTCATACAAAACAATAGTGATAAGTAATAATGATTTTTTTTTACTTTAATTCTGCAATTTATAACTCACATAGCAAAATCAAATACTTGACAGACATAACTCATCATTGGCATATTAGAGAAAGAATTAATACCATGGACAGATAGATGCTGTTACTATAGGTTTTTTCCTTTAAATAAATTTTAATTAGTACTCCTAATCTTTTCACAGCCTAGACACAGGTAGAGATTTTCTTGTTCCCCTTCATTCTCCCTTGCTGATATTTGATAGCTTTTGTTTATCAGCTTCTTCTATTATTACCAGCCTTAACATGCTCCAGTAGCCTTAGTGATCTGAGAGCACTGAAAAAAATAAACCTTGAGAATGACAATGTTGGCAGCTTTGTGGAATAAAGAAGCTGACAAGACACGCTTTAAAATGGCAATCAATATTAACTTGCATCACACTTTAGAAGCAAGATAGATTTGGCAAATGGTATCAAAAACCTACCTCCAATTGACTTTTGTAAAGGAATGTTTCTCCTATATTCCATTTTTGTTTCTAGTGGTTATTGAAGTTGTTTAATGTTTTCACGTCATCAGAGAATTTGTTATTATAACTGAATATTTTATTGTTTGTTCTCAGAGGAAGAAAACTTTAATCAATGAAAGAAAGACAAAGATATAGAAAAGATATTCTAAATATCTCTGTCATCTGTAAGTAACCAGGAGACCTGAACATACTGCTTGTTGTCACCATAAGAGAGCTTCTTACTGTCAGATGAGATTCACTTTATTATTTAGGAACATTCTTTTTTGTAAAGATAGCAACATGGAAATTTATGCATGATTGATTCTTCACTAAATCTACATGTGATTATTTTATCACAGCAGCACCAACAAAATAGAATCAACACAAACAAGGCCAGAGTCCTCCAAAACTCTGAAATAAAGTTTCTTCATTCTTCAGAAACAGCTGGATGGATCAACGCCTATGCCCAGAAAAAGCCTTCCTGAAAAGACCACTGAGAATGTTATTTAAGTGAAATGATCTCTGAGCAATGTTTTCTCTCCAAATTGGGGAGAAAAAAAGTGAAAATAAATATGATATTTGTATGTACAAAGTATGTATTAGTTGCAGAATGAGATACATGGAAACACTGAAGAAGGGCCAAAATCATCTCCCTAGGCCAGGGAGGATCAACTGCACCTCTGCTGTATTCCTCTTGGATATAGATATCTTAGTCTTAAAAATATCCAGTGACGGAGATTATATAACCTCTTCAGACAATCTATCCCAACGCCTGTCTCAAACTATCAGAAATCTTATGATAAGCCTAATTTAGCCTTATGATTAGCCTGAACTTCCCTTGCTGTCATCCAAGCCAATTAACTTTTTGCCCTGGATGGAGAAGAAACTAATCAGCAGCAGTAGACATACTGGAAGATTGGACGATCATGTCAGTCTTATGTCTTTTCTCCACAAAAGCTAAGCAACATAATTAACTCTATCTTACCTACCTTTTGTAGGTCATGATTTCTAAACCTGTACTCTTGTTCTCTGCCTCTGGACTCCTCTGATTAGCTCTCATCTTTCTTGAACTGTGGTGCTCAACAGCTGCCACTAAGTGGAGTAAATTCTTCTTCCA
This sequence comes from Eurystomus gularis, assembly GCA_013400335.1. Lineage (NCBI taxonomy): Eukaryota > Metazoa > Chordata > Aves > Coraciiformes > Coraciidae > Eurystomus > Eurystomus gularis. Next base: position 82,455 of record VZZY01005215.1, on the reverse strand, counting down.
CTTATGAATAATTCTCCTATTTCAATATCTACAAATAATCTTTGCCTTTTGTAAAAAGCATGATCCACTGCAATTCCTAGCTCCTTTTCTGAAGAACTGTTGCTAGTAAGCTAGTTTGCTGGACAGACCTTTCTAGTGTCCTTACTGAATGTCCTCAGAGACTGGCTTGACCGTAAATTTATTCCCATTATGACAGAACAAAATTTCATGAGGAAAATCAAGTGTGCCAATTTTAAGAAGAACATTTCATTGATTCTACGTCTGCAATAATCATTTTAGTTATGCAGAAAATGATCTGTGACATGCCAAACAACATTATCTATAAACAGAGCAAACACACGTACTTCATTAATGGACTTGCATAAAAATTCACTTTATTTGATAATATTGGTCTAAAACACCTACTAGGCCTATTATACAGATCAGGTTGAATTCTTCATTGCCATGCATGGCATGTAGTCATCTAAATCAATGGAAAAAAATACCAACAAAATAACAGAATACTGTCAAATTGAAATGGCCCATAAGTCATATTGAACAAATAGAGAAGATTTCACAAGGCAGACATCAAATAAAAATCAGTCCATGGACTGTTCCGTGCTTCAAATCTAAAAAGTCGATTTTTACTTTTAACAATTAGCAAAGGTAAATGCCAAAGCAAAAAAAAAAATATGAAGTAGCAACATCAATCCAGCTGCTGGAGCAAACTCAGAAGAGACAATACAGTGGAGAATTGGGACTACAGATACTCAATTGACACTGAGCTAGGTAAATGCAAGCCAGGTTAGGGAGAAACAAGAGTGGCGTATTGAGACAGTGCTGCTAATAAGTCCTACGCTCACTAAGTGTTTTCTCCAACGGTGGGGTCTAGATCCAATCTTTAAAACTTGACAGATTTAGGAGAGGTTTTGCTGGGAAGAGGGATGCTGTGTGCAAGAGTGGTTCAGTACAGTCCACAGGCACTGGGACAAGGTGGGTGAATGGGAATCAAAAACGGCAGTGAACTCATAGAAATTGCAGTGATCAGAAACTGGATGACCTCAGGGTTTTTGCATATTTTGTGAACTCTCCAGTGAAAGTCAACCAAATTATTGGCCAACCATTACTGTCCCCCTGGACTCAGCACTGGCGAGGCTGCACCTCAAATCCTGGGTTCAGTTTTGGGCCCTTTACTACAAGAAAGACATTAAGGGGCTGGAGTGTGTCCAGAGAAGGGCATCGAAGCTGCTGAAGAGTCTAGAGCACAAGTCTTGTGAGGAGTGGCTGAGAAATCTGGGGTCTCAGCCAGAAGACGCTCAGGGGAGACCTTCTCACTCTTGACAACTTCCTGAAAGGAGGTTGGAGCCAGGTGTGGTCTGCCTCTTCTCCCAAGGAACAAGCAATACAACAAGAGGAAACAGCTGCAAGTTGTGCCAGGGGAGGTTTAGATTAGATATTAGGAAAAATTCTTCCCCTGAAAGGGTTACCAAGGCCTGTTCCAGGCTGCCCAGGGCGATGGTGGAGTCCCCATTCCTGGAGGGATTGAAAAGCCATGTGGTGCTGAGAGACATGATTTTGTGGTGATCTGGCAGTGCTGGGTTAATTGTTGGACTTGATGATCTTAAAGGTTTCTTCCAACAAAACCAATTCTATGGTTCTATGATTCACTCCTTTTGATCACAGTACACAACATCAGGACAAGCCACAATTACCTGCTGCTCAGTGCGGGGACTCAGCTTGCTCTTTGGCTGGGAATGGTTTTTGCATCACACAGACGGACTCCAAGTGTCCTTATTTACAGACCTCCACCTGTCCCTCTCCATTTCTTGGCTCCTGTTTCTGCACACACCTCCAACAATTTTGTCACCTGCCAGACAGGAACCATGCTGCCCTGTAGATATATTAATGAGCAATCAGACACAGCACGTCTTAGTGCCACATACTCTATGGAGTCATCAAGCGAGAGAACCTCTAATTCTACTCACTGCTTTCATGAGGTGCAGCCACCGTGCCAGCAAAGAGACAGCCACTAACGGAAGGGCTTCGTTATGCAAAGAGGTGAATAGCTGGCAGAGATGCACAATACAGAGATTTTTGCTTCAGGAGACAGAGAGAAAGCTGCAGAAAGAAATAGCATGCAGTCTTTTTGTTTCTGAGCCTTTCCCATGTCTCTTCTCATTATAAGCAAAAAGCCTACAAAAATTGAATACAACATATACTGTTATTACTATCTTTGAACTGTAAAAGGTGGAACAAGGTTTGCTTGCCAGGGATATCTGTTCCATTTACTTTGCTTCCCTTTTCCAGATAAATCCTCTTTTCATCTGCATTTCTCAGAACAGCACCTGCATTGCTTTTATCATTATTATTTTAGTCCAAAATTTTTTTTCTTTTTAATTAAAATGTAATTTAACTGAATTAGAATAAAATAACACTAGTGGCAACCATTACAGATGAAGTCCCCTCTGGATATCTTAGCAACACTTTTCTTATATTCTGTAGTTGTTCTTGTTTTCACTGTTCTGCTTCACCCAGGGTTACAAAGTGCAATCTAAAACCTTTAGACAGCCACGCATGCTAAACTCTGGCATGAAATTTTAAGAGCTTGATACTGGATCTTCAGACTAACTAGCCACAGCTCTGGAACCCAATTCTGCTTCCCATTAGCCCACTGCAGACCTGGAGAGGACCTGAGCAACAGCAAGTGTGTGACTGCTGGATGAAGCTGCAAGAGATTCAGATTTGAGCAGCTGATCTAGTTTATGAACGCAAGGATCTGAATCAGGAGATAAAAACGTGTGCAAAGCCCTATCCTTGCATGATATTATTTTATTCCTAACAGCAAGTATGGGCGGGATGGACAGCATCCCATATGCGGCGGGAAGCAGAGAGAGCTGTTTCAGCATCACCTATAGATCACCAGTTAGCACTGAGCTCTTTAGCCACTCCTTCTCTGCCCCAGAGCTCCCCACGCATCTAATTTCCTCTGTTCTTGTAGCCAATCCAGCCACACCCCCTATCCACAAAACCTCTAAATTGTTCCAGAAAAATCCCAATATTTGGTCTCCCAGTCTTGACCCTGGCCCCATTATCCTCCCCTAGACCTCGAAATCTGCCATAACATCACTGCACAGGGTGAGGAGAACCACCGAAATTTTACTATAAGACTTTGACCAGAAATTCCCTCATGGGTTTTCATGGACAATAAACAGGTAGAAGGCTTGACGCTAGCTGGCATTTAATGGGTCTTTGTTAAAAATGGCATGAAATGAATTTTTAATTATGGCCATTTATCTGAAGCACAAAGCTAAAGAAATTCAGAGTCTTTTGTACGAATCAGAAAACTGGATTTTTTAGTCAATGTAATGCCAATTTTCAACTAAAGCTTTTGACACTTCCAGCTGTGTCTGAAATACAAACCCTTGATACTGCAAGGATGGCACCAGTGTGGGTGATTCAGCAGATCTGGTTGACCATAATCATTCCACATATGTGTTTAGGGAGGGGAAAAATGCATACTTTTAGTGAGTTCCTATTTCAATAAAAAGAATGAGTCGTGCTTTTTTTTTTTTTAAATAAAAGAAAATAGAAATTTCCAAGAGTCTTTCACAGCTGCCTCATCTAACATAACAGAGCAGCTCCTCCGTGCTGCTCAAAGAACTGAGCTAGGAGCCTAGACCAATTCTTGGTGATGAACTAATGCAAATATAAGGAGGTGTTACCTGGATCATGCCATGGTAACAAGGACTCATCAGTGTTATCTGAGAGCAACAAAACACATATGTCAGTGGTTTTATATTATTCATCTCTTCCAAAGAAGGATAACTGTCCTGTTTTAAGCTAGAACAGAACTAGTTCTGTTCAGTGATTTCACTTTTCAGGTCAGTCACCTCTAACTACACTTTCTGAAATTAACAGAAGATTTTCACAGTCTCTGCTTCCAGCAATGGTAACGCTCCGTGTTTAGAGTCACTATCAAGGGTTGAGATGTGCAGAAAGGCTCTTGCTTATACTTGGGCCTGTGCAGACCAAGGTCACTGCTCAATCTTGTGCCCTACCTTGGGGTGCAGTAAGAAAGAGGTGGCACCTGAGGAGAGGAGTGGATAGGACAGGGGAACTTAAAATGAATAGTGAGAGATTCCATCCTGTGTGTGTCATATTCCATATAAAACCAAGCGATCATGAGGGTCAAGCCTCTTCTTCAATGGCCAGCATCAGAGGAAGACTTTGTCCTTTCTGACTTCAATCCCAATCCAGTTCCAGAATTTAGCTCCTGAATCTGGTTCCTGTCTGCTGCTGAGTCCAGTCTGGAACTTCCTCAGTGCCTGCTCCACAACATCAGTGGCTATGGTGATGTAATCAGGGGGATTAGGTTCAATATGGGTTTTGTATATATTTGTAGATATTTCACTTTATTGTTATTATTTTCATTAAAGGTATTTTGGTTTTCTTTTCCAATCCATAAGTTTCTCTCCCTTATTCCGTTTCTTATCCGCTTTGGGAAGGGAGAGGGTTTAATAGAGAGCATCTGTCATTTGTCTACTGGCCAGCCCAACTCTAACCCTTGACCAAGGAAGGCCGTCCCTACACTTCACATGTTCATTATTTAATTTTATTAATATTAGTCCTCATTATCATCTAAAAAAGAACAGAAGAGGATATTCCTTCCTAAGCATATAGCTGAGTGCAACCACTGACAGTGACACTTCTTCCTATGAATTCTATGCCCAAGGCCAGTGGCAATCCCCAGGGATTTGAGCCTCATATCATAACTGAGAGCCAAACTGTAATACAGCACCTCTGTTCATTTGTAGACGGGACTGGATTTGATTACAAGTCATCTGGCTACATGACTTCTATTAGTTTTTTCTCCTACAGCACTCATTTCCTCTACAGGAGTCTGCATGTAGATGGAAAGTACTGCCTGCCAGCAGATAAAACCTTGCTGTGGATTCTTTACCTTCCTCTCAGGGATTTCCTGGCCTTTCTATTTTGTTCAGCTACCAACATAGGTGAGACTGGGATTCTGATTTAGATGACATGTGCTTCAGTAGTGGGGTTTTGCTGCTCTTCTCACATTTTTTTAGACATTTACTTAAAGCCTTACAAAGGTTTTAAGCATCAAGGGATTTCTTTCAATGCCTGGAGCAAACTGTTGTCCTAGTGTAGCCCTAAAGTTTTTTAAAATGAGCTGAAGAACTTGCTCAGAAACTTAGGGACATTTGCTTGGCTTGATGAAGTTCAGGTTAAGACAGTATTAGGACCTCAAGTTGTAAGTTTCTAGGTCTCAGCCAAGAGCAGTTACTTGGTGAAAAACAGAAGCAATGAGACTATTTAATTAACCTGAAATCTCCCACTGGCACAAAATTAAAGTTCTTTTGCCAGAATCATTAGTAATTTGCAAGCTCTGTTCAGCAGGAGAGTAACAGATATTTGATCAAATGTGCCCTTTCCAGGAAATGACAGCCGTTATGATGGGAGGGAGGCACTCCAAAATTCATCCGATCAAGTATAGCAGTTTGGAATATGACATGCTCAAAAGTCTGTTAACCCTCACTGTCATTTCACAGAACATGCTAGAGGATGACGATACTGCACTGCCTTCCCGCTCCCCCCAAACCTGGCATACGACTTGATTTAAAATTTTTTTTAATACACACATTTAGACCCTGGGCACAGGCAGTGGCAGGGAGGATAGGAAACAGATCCCTTGCTGTCTTCCCTGATTATCATAGAATCATAGACTGGTTTAGGTTGGAAAGGACCTTTCAAAGTCATCTAGTCCAACCCCCCTGCAGGGAGCACGGACATCTGCAACTAGAGCAGGTTGCTCAGAGCCCCTTCCAACCTCACCTGGATGGTTCCAGGGATGGGGCATCGACGACCTCTCTCGATAACATAGGCCAGGGTCTCACCACCCTCAGCATCAAAAATGTCTTCCTTCTCTCTAGTTTAAATCTCCCTCTTTTAGTTTAAAACCATCCCCCCCCTGTTGCAACAGGCTCTGCTAAAAAGTCTGTCCCCATCTTATTTATAGGCCCCCTTTGAGTACAGAAAGGCCACAATAAGGTCTCCCAGGGCCTTCTCTTCTCCAGGCTTAACAACCCCAACTATCTCAGCATTTCTTCATAGGAGGGGTGCTCCATCCCACTGATCTGGGACTAGGACATGCCCTAAACTAGGAAAGGGTAATTATAAATGTCATATATAATTCATATGGGTCCTAGGCAGTTTTCAGGAGGTACAATTTTATTTATTAAGATACATGCTATTAAACAATTAATGTATCAGATAATTGCACACTTTATACATTTGAATAGTCCTTATTTTATCACATTTAGGTAAAGGAAAGGATGTTGGTAAAGCCTCATGATGCTTGGGAGAACTGCTGCTTTTTGTCAGGCTACGTTAAGCTTCTCTACAGGAATGAGAGCAACACTCAAAATACAGCTGATATGTCCTAGGGAATCTCTAGGCCAAGAACAGTGCAACAAAGGTAACAGACCATGGAGCTGTGTGCAGGCAGCACAGGCTGTGGGGAGGGAGCGAAGCATCTACAAACACAGCAGAGACAGCCCAGGAAAAGAGAACCCCAAGGAAAAAGCAAAACTAGGCAGGGCTTACCTACACAGCCCTGGCAGCAAGAGACAGACTGGTGAGCAAAAAGTGCTATCTCCTGCTGTTTTATTCTACCCACATTCAAAGGCAAAACATTTTGTACCGTCCTCATAAACAAACAGGATTACATCATGGGATTGGTTATCCAAACAGCTCCACCACTGCTGCTGACTGGGGAACCTCCTCAGTCAACAGCAGCAACAATGCTCTTCTGATTATGGTAAAAAAATACTGTTTGGAGATCACCGAAGAGGAAAGTCTTTCATTTTTACAGGACAATGTGACATTTCCTTTTGTCTCCCTTAAAAGTGAAAACACTTTCAAAGTTCTGGCACCTTCTACAGAATGAAAATTCTTCTCTGGAGGGGGAAATTTCTACATTTAAGGAGCAAAAAGACTTCTGGGGACACAAGCTAGAACAATCAGAAGACCTCTGCAATGATCTCTTGCAGTCTGTACTGATCCCACAGTTTGTTGTAGAAGGCAGCTACCTTTAAAGGAGGAAAAGCAAATAACGGGAAGTACGTAAAGATTCCTCTTCTGGCTACTGAGTGTCATGTGCCATAGCAAGGCAAAATCTAGCACAGCTTAAAAATGAGCACACAGTAACAAAGGAAAGGAATTTACTTCTGTGTATTCTTGCAATCGCGAGTGCAGCTAAGACAGGGAAGAGAAAGGAAGATCAAAAAAAGTAGCAAATCTGGAAATCATTTTGATGAACTTGCCCAGAGTATCTTGAAGTAATATACAAGATAAACGAGCCTGTGTGAAACCTGTAGTTTCTTTAAGCACTTTGTCAGGACAAAGAGTGATGAGGAGGAGCTGCCAAAAGACAATATTTGTCCTATATCTTTACATGGACCAGGAGTTTCCAGTTAACTGGAGCTAAAGATAATTGAATTAAAAACCTATATAAATGACATATCTGTAATTTGAAGAGGAAAAAATGGGCTGAGCTAAAGATAATTCATGTAGATTATTTTTCCCTATAATTTCACCTAGGTCATATGGACAATTTTATGTAGAAGCAGACCATTTTCTTGTTTTTGACAGCTCACTACTCGGATGAATATTTTCAGGTGTATCTGGCAGCAGACTGGAGCACATATCCTGATGTGACTGCAAAAGCTCCTGGCTTCAGGACACTTCCCCTGTCGGACTGGATCAGATCATATCGGATCATCATAGCGATGTGTTGACAACTGTTAGATTCACAGGTGGATGAGAATTGGGAATATCTACATGTCTAGCCATGTGTCAAACCTAGGTGACACAGGTATCTGTCTGTTAAGAAATTATTTAATTATTTTTTTTAAAATATGAAATATATTTACAACAGGTTTGTATTTTTTTATATTTCTTTCACCTTGAGCAACTGAAGTAAATTAAAGTCAGCTTCTATCTCAGCGCTCTGCCCATTTTTCTTAAGGATCACAGGATAGCTCAGACTGGAAGGGATCTCAGAATGTTTCTGCTCCAACCTCCTGCTCAAGGCAGGGTCAGCTCGGACATCATACCAGTTTGCTCATGGCTTGATCCAGTCAAGACATGAAAACCTTGGAGGATGAAGATGTCAAAATCTCTCTGTCCAGCCTGTGCCACTGTTTGAGCATTCTCATGGGGAAGAAGGTTCTGCTTACATCCAATCTGAACATCTCCTGTTTCAGTTCTTGTCCATTGTTTCCCACCTCCTGAGGCCTTCTGCTGGCCTTGCTCCTACTCATCGATGTTATGTCCAAAACTGGATGCAGCATCTAGATGTGATCTAAGGAGTGCTGAGTAGAGGTGGTCAATGTCTGCCTTGATCTCCTGGCCATGCCCCTCTTCATGCCATTCATGAAGCTGCTGCCCTCACTGCTGCCAGGGCACTGTGGGCTCCCCTCCTCTCACTGCCAACAGGCCCCAGGGCCCTTCCTGCGGAGTTGTTCCTGGTCAGGCTGGTCCAGCCTGGATGGCTGCAGGGGCTCTGCTTGCCCAAGGCAGGGCTTTGTACCCGTGAAGATTTCCACTGTTCTCAATCTTCTTCCCTAGCTTCTGACAACTCACAAGATTCTCCCTTTGCAGAATGAAGGGCTGAAGCCCAAGTTCCCCCACACACAGGTTCTGACTGCTCTTGACTTTGGAAAAGAGATTTATGCTCTTCCCCAATGACTCCAACTGGGTATGGCAACATGCTCAGGGGCATATCTGTACCAGATTCACCCTAAAATGAAGCCTTAGCTCAGTCTTAATGTTCTTCATAAGCAAAGAACTTAAATCCCTTGAAACTTGTCAAGAGCTTCCACATCAGTCCATTCCAGCTTTCCTAGGAGCCTATTAATGCTGTAATTATCCAATTATCTGTCCACTCAGCTTTGCTTCCATAATATGCACCAGTGCAGTGTTTCAGCTGTGAAGCAGAAATCTTACTGTCCAAACTACCATTCAAAACCACTAATGCTGATTTGTTTTTTATATGGACATTTCTTTCAGACAAAAACTTGTATTTTGATTCAATGAAAATTTTCTCAGAAAATATCTTTTACCTCTAGCACAGCTATCAAAAAAATCTATTTAGTTTCAGGCAGAATAAAAGAAGCATATCTGGGTTTATTTTTTTTATGAGAAATTAAATTTTCAGGCATTTTTATACATGTTTTTTTTTCTTCTTATTTCCTCCTTCCTACTGCATGCTCTCCATTTTAAGATGATCTGATAGCAATTCCACATCAACAATGTTAATCTTGCTACTTCTTGCAATGTGCTGTCCAATATAGTCAATAATCTCATGGATACACTTTCCAGAGAAAAAGTATTTTCTTCATTTTCTGCTGCCCCCACTCTTTCTCTCTACCCTTTGCACTTTGCAATTTCTTTGTAAATGCAGCCTCTTCCAGGTAAGGTTGGATGGGGCTTTGAGCAACCTGCTCTAGTTGAAGGTGTCCCTGCTGACTGCAGGTGCGTTGGACCAGATGACCTTGAAAGGTCCCTTCCAAGCCAGACCAGTCTGCGATTCTTTTCCTGTGTACAAGCAAGGCACAACATGAGCTTCCTGAGGAAAAAAATCCAGTACCATAGGGCTATTCTCCATAATTTCCCCTTTACTCAAAATGTTGCTTCTTTTAATAAAGTAGCATTAGAACTGTATAAAAATATGGAAACATATAAATGCTCTCTGACTTTTTAGCAGAAGGAGATAGAAATGCAGGCATGGTGTTGAGGCATGTAGTGTCCTTTATCCACCCCAGAGCCGCATGCTTAGGCTAGGTCCAACATACTATCCATTTTCTTCTTAAATAATAAAATTTAAAAAACAAAACAAGAAAAGTACTTTTCAAGTGGACTGTACAATCTATCTCTACTTTTCTAAATTGTTGTTTTCTTCTCACCAAGCCCTCTTCTAACTCAAATATAATTGAGCACCTCATTTGTATTAGGTTACAGTCTTTATTATAAAGAGAGAATCCAACAAAACCAAAAATATCATATTGCTATTTTTTTTTAATTGGGAAAAGATTAATATTATGTCTTATGAGCATGCTATATATGGCAGTAGGAGTTATATTTATTTATTCCACTGACTGAACATGGGGACATGAAATTAGTACAAGAGATAAAAAAGGATACTTTTATGCATATGTTATGAAATTTATGTATGGACCTTTGCTCACATTGTTCCAAAGGGAAAATTTTTCACGGTAGGCATCAGTTGCTTAATTAGCCCAGAATAATTAAAACTCACTGCAGGGAAAGTTTCATATCCTCACAACAATTATACAGGGAGAGTTCTTGGCCATTGCATGTACAATTCAAAAATAACTTTTAGGTAGGTTACCAAAAAACAAGCTATTCAAAATTGCCTTGTAACAGAAAGACTCCGTAAGCAACTAAGAAAATTAAATCAGAAAACAAAAAGAAAAATCTAATAGTCATCAGTAAGTTCCAATTGAGCAGTGTATTAGCTACTTTCACTTCATTTTTCAGGGTCAGTTCTTTTTATTGATTTATGTAGATTCCTGAACTGGGAGAAATACATTTAAAATAATTAGACAGCAATAGCAACTTCGGAGTTCATTATTAATCATGAAATAGTTAATTCACTACCAATAAGAATCCATTTACAGTATACCTTTTTTAGTATTCATAAACATATTGCTATCAAATTTAAACAGATCTTAGACTTTTAAAAATTAATTCAATACCCTTATTTGATCTAGAAAGAGACAACATTCTTCAAATGAAAATGTTTTTACATGCGGAATAGCACATGTCTCAACAGCAAGGGGCTGTCAACTTCAACAAGTTGCAATGACAAATTTTATTTAGACTTCTTTTGGTGAATTAAAAATGAGGGCTACTCATTTATTTTATTTTGCATTTCCCATTTTATGTTGATAACAATATTCTGATAAAAGCTTTTTTTTCTGTTTTGTTTTAGCCTCAGTATTTCATTCCCTCTCCCTTGTACTGAATCAAGCCAATATTTTCCTCTAAGTTCTTTCCTTTGCATGGTGCCCATTAACTCCAATTGCTTTAGTGTGGCCAATTCACTCACACTTGAAAACTATCCCCTTCTTGTGACTGGAAATCTGGCAGATGTGGCGTCAACTGCCTCATTACTGAAAGAAATACAGTACACAGTCATGTTGCTTGTGCAGAGGTCTGGACTGATACATCCATGTGGCTTATGCAGCTGCATGTAGCACATGCTCGCGCATCCAGATAGGTCCTTCTCAACAAGGTATTATCCAAATGATTTTTAAGTCTGCATCAGGCTAAGATTCAGCTTAAAAGATGATACAGAGGTATCTGCAATGGTCTAAATGACATGGACTAGCAAGTGGATTTAGCACCAGAGCTGCTGTCTTGTCCATGTAATTAACATTGCTAAGTCTTGTATCACGTTCAATCTGTTGAGACTCAGAAAAGGTAATTTTGTAAGGGTGGACAGAAAAAATTTTCTTTTCATCTTTGCCCATCTTTAGAAAAAATTAAATAACCTCCCAATGTTTGGATTTGATGTTACAATGACACAAAACTTTGGCAGAGATTTTTTTTCAGTGAAGAAGCTGCCACAGGTAATAGAAATGAGTTTGGGTAAGTCCTCAGGAAAATGATAGGAAGCTGTTAGATCACTGGTACTGGATGTACCTACCTAATCCACAGCTAAGTAGTGGAAGTGGCAGAGAATGTATCACACTTGTTTTGAGAACAAATAAAAGTTTGATGAAGATACAGAAACATTGGTTCCACAGTTCAGTTGTTTTTAGGAGCATAGGCAAGGAGGGAAAAATCAAAGCAGAAGAAGAGGAGGAGCTAGGCAAAAATCATCTGTGTGTGCTGCAGTCATGACAGCCATATACAATGTGTATATATTTATTCTGCCCAACTACACCAGCAGAAGGTGGGAAAAGATGTAGTGGAAATTTACATAAAACAACTAATTATCATTCAACTCATCTTCTTGCCAAAGCTGGCATCCAATGCATCCCAACCCCTGAGTCCAACCTCAAACATGAACTACAGTCTTTGTCCACCTACAAAGAAGATGTCCTTCTGTGTCTCAAAAAAGGCCCTAAAATGCTCACTTCTGACTCCTGTCCTAAATATCAACTTAAGCTAAACCTTTGCCATCTCCCTTTGAATCAGCCCCTTAACTATAAGTCCTGTAGGCATTCATTTTCATGAATGGGTCCTGGATGAAAATTAATACAAAAAATTCCCCCAAAACACATTAAAAAGTCCTATTTCTGTAATTTATTAATGACCATGACATTACACTCCCTTTGTGCTGGAGTAAATTAATGACTAAACAAGGTACTATGCAGTGAAGATTCTGTCTGCTGCAAAAATAACATAGAGAACTTGCTTTATTAACTTCTGCAAAGCTTTTGGGAATTCAAAGGGGAAACAAATCCCCTTTTTGGGTCATTCAAGCCAGTTTATAACGGACAAAATTACATCAAGACACCATAAACAGATTTGTGCAGGTGTAAGTGAAGTCGAGCCTGAATTACTATGACATTTTAAAATTCAATTAAATAACTGAAAAATTTCCACTGTGGTTGGGTATATTACACAGCAGACCATATTTGTTGCAGCATGTAGAAGATTGCTGTGATACATAATCCATACACCGTGTGATGGATTATAGGCAGAGCCTCTTTTTCCACTGGTCTGGTTTCATTAGCTGACATGGAATTACTCCTGTTTACGCCACAGTTATTGACACCCAGGCAACACTTTGATTTTGAATATGCTCTCTTTTGAGAACTGAAGAACCTTAAGATGACTTTACTGTACCTTTTATTAAGTACTAGAGTAATGACTTGGGAGACATAGCAAAGGTAGTGACAGAGAGATTTGCAGGCACACTAAAAAGAGAAGTGAGAGCAGAGTTCCGTCAAGGAAAATGCCAAGATGATATACAGTGAAGATAAAGAGAAGTTCTGATAGGGTAAGAAAGTTAAAGCTATTGGAATAAATCTTCCACTGTGGAGTAATGTCCCAAAGCAGGAACTTACCTGATGAGTAAGTATGATCTCTGTCCCTGAGTATGTCATCAACTTCATGCCCCACCACACACATACCTGTGTGTTATTTAGCATCACACTCATTATTTTTAAGTGGGGAAAGCAATGTTCATTTTGTCAGCTTCACTTACTTGGTATAACATATTCCTGAACATACTCAAGTTCTTCTATAGAGGCAACTCTACGAGTATATGGGAAGCCATTCTTAATGACTGGCAAAATTTAATTTACTACTCTTCGTATTACTAGAGCTACAAAAGACAAGTGGTCCAAAGAAAGCCAGACGTATCAACTTTTAAAGAATGATCAGCTCCGGCCTTGCTCTGGTAAGTCACCCATAGGATTAAAACCGCTAAGCTCATGTAAATGTGGTGATGCATATATAATTTATCTGTAAAACACTCTGGGAAGCTTTTCAAAGGTAAATTTCTACAAAGCACACAAACTTCCATTCTCTGTCAAAGGAATGTGCCTAACTAGCATTTCTGCCGTGAAAAATCAAGTAGTTTTTGTCTCTGAAAGTATGAGGTAGTAACTACAAATGAAGGTGCTATGTTTCCTATCTTTATAAAATAAATCTGTCTAAAAAGCCAGAATAAATCTGTCCTGAAAGGATGGATTGCAAGACCTGGACCTCAGCACTATCCTGGAAAAGAAGCTTGTGAGTAACCCATATCACAGCAACACACTCCAGGCCATCCTCATCCCACATGTCCTGGGCTTTGCTTACCACCTGCTGCAACAATGCCATAGAGCCCTGTTTACTTGGCCTGGACCAGTCTGCTCAAACACACAGTTTGATTTGTCTAAGATGGAACAAATACTTACAAAAGCATTTCCAAACATATTCTCCCTATATTTTTGCCATTCTGCTTTTTCTACTGGATTCATGTTAAGAAACAGGTATCAGTTTCAAGAGACTTTGCATCAGTGATGCAAAGAGGAGAAGTAAGCTTCCCTCTTCTCTATGACTCACCATAACTTTAAGCTTGAAGGTGTCCTGCAGTGGCACCCATGAGGGGCAACAAATGTTAGGCTCTAGCAGAAACACTGGGGTAGTGGTGAGTGGCTGGAAACAATCAGGATTGCTACAGGAGTGATTAACTTTAATAATTTAATGACTTCCATTTCAAAAGTGGCCTATATCCTATAGTGTTATATATATCTATATATGTCCATAGTTCATGGACTGAACTATACTTGCCCATCCCAAAAGGGGGATCTTGAAACCCCACATCAGGTGCTGAATGAGATCTGGCAAAGCCAGATATAGTTCCCTAAATCCCATTCCAAGAGGATCCCACAAACCAATACAACTCAGTGGAGTTGACTAAGCTTACAATATCAGGTATTTAAGCGTATATAATTTCAGTGATGCCAGCAGCTCAATTAACTTCAACAGATATTATCCATATGCTTAAGGGGTTTACTAGATTGCAGTCCAAGCTATTAGCAGCAATATCATTTACTGACTGAAATAGAGTTTTACGTTATAAGTATTGTTGGATGGAAAGACTCAGCTTAAGTTTGAGCAGGAGAAACACGGGCAAGCAGCACAAGATAAATATTTCACAGTGAGTATTCTATACAACATTATTCAAAAGAAAAAAGCTCACATATAATACAACAATAAACTTCTAGTTGTCCCCTACTGTAGGAGCTGAATGGTCAATTAAGTCTTTATCAAATGCACAAGCATACATAAGCAATGTGTAGGTAAACTCCCATTACCACTTCTCCCAGTCAAATCTGGGTCCAAGATCTCATGGGAAAAAACTATCTCTTAACTAGTTGTACATTTTAAAATATGAGCAAAATTAATCTTTTTTCTTATTTGCAATAAATAGGAGCCTCAACAAAAACTGTCAAAGAATAAGCAGAAGGGTAGAGTTTGGTGTTTCATTTTTAATATAATAGTCTATTGCATTCTGAAATATGAAACAGTGAACTGTGATTATTAGTTCTTAAATACCACTTCATCTAAAAATTTGTTTAAATTGGAAAACAGTTGGTTAAAGAGATAAATAACTAGAAGAAAAAAAAATTCAAAGAGGAAAAAAATTTCAGAACATTTTGAACTGACTCAAAATGAAAGATTGTTTACTTCATATCACTGGGAACAAAGAAATCTAAATTTTATCTACTGAATTTCAGTGTTGCAGAAGAATCACACATTTTGGCTCCAGGGCTAATCCTATGTATCTTATGTGCTTAACAAAAGCAAAGGCGCTATGTTCCCAATCAACATAAAATAAATCCATTTAAAAATCGGTCAGGCCAGAAAGCACAATTGCAATCCACTAGCATGACTTTCAGTACAGCACAAGTTTTCTATTTTTTTTCTCTAGAGGGTGTTTTTCAGGACTCTCCTCCAACACAAAATCTCAAAGCACACCCACCCCTCATTCAAGCCCTGACAATAACAGGGAAAATATTTGACTCCCCTGCTATTAAATATGCATACCTGTATGCCTGATTCGCAGTCTGAATTTATGTGGTTTAGTCTAGGAAGAATTAAATGCAGTCATGATTTTGGTGTCTTTCTTAATTTTCTGTTTGACAGGACACATTAGTAAACACTTCTATAAAAAAATAAGTGAAACATTTCCCGTCAGATCTGACCTCTAAAAATGGCACTTGCACCTTAGCTGATTGCAGGCATAAAGAGAATAACTTTTAAACATTCTTGTTATCTAGCAAAGGCTGTTGGAAATGTCCCCACAAAGTGTATGTTCAAGACTAATTAATTGCATTGCAGGAAATGAAATCTCAGCAACATGTCTCCATTACACAGAAACCCCAGATGTTGTATCAACAAAACTGGTTTCACTCATTGGTGGTTGGTGTAACTACCCAAAATCTGTAAGATGACTTTCTGTTATGCATTCACTGAGGCAGGAGAGTTCACCAACTCAGAGACAGATCAGTTTGAAGACTAGTGCAATAAAGAAGAAGGCTTCTGTAGAGCAAAGAAGCTCATATTGTGGAACAGAAAGGCATAGCATCCTAAAAAGCTTGCAAAAAAAAAACCGTGATGGGAGGGTGCTCAGTCAGTATCGCGGTCAGGCGCGCAGGGGCGCGCACACTTATACTTCATTGACGTCCCAAGTAATTTAAGTTTGAAATTAAACTGGCCCGTATATATTTTTTTCTGAATTGGGACATACCACCATGATTAATAACGTGTGCTCAGTTTAAACACTTTTAAAATTATGAAGTCATGGAGGATGCAGTTTTTGGATCATCTGACTCCCTTACTTGTCAATGGCAACCTGTGGAGTAGTCAGATAGGGAAACCATGAGTTTAAGACTATGGGTATACGAATGAAAGTAACTGTTGGGTTGTAAGGTCATTTGTGTAACAAAAATGGAAACTACTGACTTTGAAGGTGACTAGTCAAAAGAAGCAGCAGAAAGGCATGGTCTTCCAGAGACAAATGATGGCTGGGTAAAACAAAGACAAGCTGAATGAGGAAACATCTGATTAGGTGATACATGGGATCATATCGGAGATCCCCAATATAAGCACAAACTGTGCTAGATCAATTCTGGGAAAATTCTTCTGAAGATGCTGAAGAGACCAACCAGTGAACCCAGCTGTCAATGAAGAGATGACGAAAGGACACTCATTTCACTGTGTGACCAAAGCTACATGCATGGCCCGTGTCCTGGATCAGTAAGAGAGCACCCTAGGCCAGTGATTGTTCCCCACCATCATCAGCGTGGGTATCTGCTGTGAGTATCTCAAGCAGTGCATGACAACAGGGCTTCCATGGTGATGCCATATTGAATCGCTGATGGATAGAAAGGTCATATTTCCTTAGTAATGGGATAACTAGTGTGTGAATAAGATAACGTTGTTTGTGCTGCGTATGTATATCTGCATATTATTCTCATAGGGCAAGGTTAGATACTGGTTTGGGTATAATAATTTAAGAGCTGCAAATAATAACAGGAATACTGTTTTTATGCAATAAAGATAGTGTAACTCAATCACCCAATTTAATAATTTCTGTTTGTGCAAATTGGTCTTTAAGTTCCAGAGCTTTAGCTGCCCTGTGACCCCTCATCAGTTTTGTTGCCCTTCTCTGGACAGGCTCTAGCCCCTCAACGTCCTTTTTGGCGTGAGGGGCCCAAAACTGAACCCAGGATTCGAGGGGCAGCCTCACCAGTGCCAGGTACAAGGGGATGCAGTACCCTAGTCCTTCTGGCCACGCCATACAAGCCAGGATGCTGGTGGCCTTCTTGTCCACATGGACACATGCTGGCTCATCTTCAGCTGGCTGTTAACCAACACTCCCAAGCCCTTTTCCACTGTTCAGTTTCCAGCCCCTCTACCCCATTGCAGTGGATTGTTGTGACCCAAGTGCAGGAGCTGGCACTTGGCTAGAAGCAGTTGCTTTTGTCAAGAAAAGAGCCACTGAGCAATCTCTGCAGCACACAGGAGCAGGAACAATGACCTCTCCAGTGATACAGAAGAGTTAGTGTTGTTGCATCCACATTGGTGTCCACTAAATCCACCCTAGATGCGGTGCTCAGTATAGGGCTCTGTTAAGTCTAAAGGGCACTGAATTTACACCCATAACATGCTCAGGTCTTGGCACTGCAAGCAAGACCATACATATTCGAATGTGGGAAGAGACAGAGAACCAGGAAGCACAACTACTAGAAAGGTTTGTGCAGTGGAACATGCAAGGCACAGTGACCAACCATAGGTGGAAATACAGTGTACTGGGAAAAGGGCACTTTTAATAACAGGGTAGGGGTAGGTTACTGATTTGTTACCAGAGAAACTCATTACCAGGAGAATGAGTGGGCTGAAAACAGGATCAAGAAGTGTTTCAGATACTTCTGCCAGTCCTGTTGCTGTACTTGGTGAGCAGATCCAATAGGGAGAGCTCATTATCAGAGGTCAAACAACTGTTTTCAGCAGAGATCTGCACTCACCGCACCTTCCACCACAGAGAACAGTGGAATCAAAGGGCAAGGCACAGGCCAGTGTGTGCACAGAAGCTGAAAGCAAGGAGAGCCTTGACCAAGAATGGCTTTGGCTTTAAAAATATGAAGTCATCTCATTACATTAGTCACACTCTGAGAACAAGAAGTGAAAGAAAAGGGAAATAGAGAGAGGGCAAGAGCTCCCTGTAGCTAAAGAGTAGTAAAATGCTCAGATTATTTAACATCTAAGTCCACATGTTGTATCTCTTCTATTAACTTACCTAACGGTCAAATTAGCATTTACTTCTTCTATAAAATAAAGTTGTATTTGTTCTGGCTCTTTCTTGTGCTCTCTGATAAACATGGCATGAAGTTTTAAAGCGCAGAGGGGGCAGAAAGAAGTGCATTGACTTTCTGCAAATATGTGACTTTCTAATTGCAGATTTTTCCTTCTCAGAGCAAAAAAAAAGAGCAACTGATGACTACAGCTGGATGAATACTGCAATCATTACCCTTGTTATAATGACATATTTCAATAGCAACCACAATACTTGATCCCCATGGATGGTTTTATAATGACCGTGGATTATGCTGAGAAAATGCTATTCCTAATTTTTTTCTTAATGGAGTGTGAAAGTCTTGCTATGTGGTAGAGACTAATTGTCACTTCAAACACAATTTACATCACTTGAACATGTATGCTTCATGGTATTAGTTAAAGGTTTGGATGATAAGAAATGGTGGATTTCTAACTTCAAGCCAAATGAAGTAGTTACCTCACTAGGAAAAAACTCATATGATCATTTAACAAAAGGACATTTTATCATAGGTACCAATTGGCCATGTGAAAGAGTGTGCTTAGCCTTCAGAACACTTAGTATCTGCATAATTAAACTAACTAATCAATTGCAGAGCAGTAGTCAAAAGTCAAATTTTAATGAACTGGAAAAACGATACTTCAATTTTCTATCTCAAATTTCCAAATTAGCATAATAAACACAACATACTTCTAGTCACAGAAAAAGACAGGGTTTTTTTTCTTTATTCTTAGATGGTTACTGTGTATTAAAGATATTATTTGCAGTGGCTTCATCTAGTTTTGAGTAATTTAATAAAAATAATATAAATACATTATGCAAAACCCACAAGTTTTTGTTGAAAATATCATTTTCTTCCAGATTTCTTTTATTATAAACCTTCCATTTCATTTATGGTGAAATACAGGTATTGCATATGCAGCACATATTTTCCAATGGGTGGGTACCTGATGGGAGAGGATGAGTATTTTTTAAGAAATCCAGCTACTCCTAGAGAACTGGCTGCAGAACTGGGTGGTGGAGGTCAGAAGCAACCTGTGGAGGTCAAAAGTGGCTTTTCATTCACTTTGCCTCCACTTTTAATGTATGGAGAGGGATTTGATTAAGATCAGCACAGTGATAAACCTAACAACAATTGATGTTATTCTCCATGCTACAGTCATGTATATCTGTAAGTCAAGACCCAGGTCCCGTCCTCCATGGCTCTACTAGCATGCAAGTCCCAGGCACCAAAGGGCTGACTGCAGCAAATGATGGAAATTGATTTTCGCCCTTAATTTACTTATCAGAAAATGAGATATATCCATTGAACATCATTCACAAAGATATAACAGAGGTCAGAGATATCATGACAGTCTTCCCGAGTCTCACTGTCTTGCCAGAACTTGGGAAAGCATGGAAAGCAAAAATTTGGCCCAAACCCCAAATCAAGGAACTACAGCTAAGACATTTCAAGTCCTCATTTCATGTGCAATTTGCAGCAAATTCCTATTTTTTTCCTGAAGTCATTCAGCCAGCTCATCAGCATAGACTATTACCTATATCTATCAAGCGCACTTTAACTGAGTCAAGAGAAGGTATCACCAAAGAGAAGGGAGGGTACAGAAGGATCCTAAGCCAGGTTGTTGGGACAGATTCATAATGGATCATCCTCCTATCCACAAACATGTGAAACTGTGAATATTACAATCAGTTCTCAACAATAAAACTAATCTGTATTGCACCAGTGCCCTACCTCATTTTAGCACTGCAAAATAGCCAAAGCTTTAGAGAATAGATCAGCCATCTGTGCCTGCAGGTGTTTACAATACAGAATAAATTAAGAAGTGACAAGGCATTGAGAAGGTTACAGTTGAATAATTACCATGGAAAACTCAAAATCGCATGCACCATTTCAACTGCTGAAGATGGAGTATCTTTCTCTGTGCTTCTCAAATCAGATTCCACTCTTGTTCAGTTTGCCCTTCTGTCTGAAGGACTTCTACCTTCTGCAAATACAGAACACTTGCAGAAATTAAGCTATGTCAATACTTGTGCTAACGAGGTTTTTTTCCTTTTAATTGATGCAAGACATTCAGTTACCAGTGTTGAGTGCAAAGAGCCAAGCTTGCCTATTTCCATCTACAACAGCTTGTTCTGTGAGAACATGTCTAGTTTTCTTTCCTCTCTGAAAAAATCTCTAGAAATGTTCAGTTCAGAAATGGTGAAAACAAATGCATGGAATTGAGGAATCAGGGATGTTCCCAAGTCCCTTTTCCTGAATATAACTCTACTCCATGGAAGGTGTTGGCATTTCACATTGAATTCTCTGAGATGAAGGTCAGCCTCGAGTTTTCTTATGCATTATACATCTTCAACACAAAAGCTGCAGATAGATGGTACTAACAAGAATACAAAGACCTTGGATCTCAGAACTTGGTTGTCATTTAAGAATTAGAATACAATTTTTTAAAATCTCCAAGTTAATAAAACATCACCATTTTGGTACTGAAACAAAAGAAATTATTCATTTAAGTGCTTCTGATTTTGAAAATAGGAGGTTTTTTTAATATTTTGGTTCTAAATATCATATATAACAAATTCTTAATATGTATAATGAACAATGTTCACAGCATTTTATCGTAGAAAATTTTCGAGAAGGTTTCATCATCTTTTCTAAAACTGTTTAACATTTTTTAAAAAGAGGAAATATGTTTAAAAAAAGAATAAAAACATTTTAATAGGAAGATAACTATCAGAAACTTTTGCATAACATCTACTATGTAGATGGATTCTGGAACTGGATTCAGGAACACATAGATTGGGATCAAAGGCAGAACAGACAGAGTCCTCCTCAGATGCTGGCATTTGAAGAAGAGGCTTGACACTTGTGATCCCTCAGCTTTATATGAAATATGCTGTATATGGGATGGAATCCCTCATTGGTCAGTTTAGGGTCACCTGTCCTATCCACTCCTTCCCAGAGGTACCACCTCTTACTGACAGCACCCCAACATGGTGCACAAGATTGAGCTGTGACCTTGGTCTGCACAAGAGCAAGTATCAGCAAGAGCCTTTCTGCACGCATCAATCCTTGGTAGATGACTCTAAACATGGAGCTTTATCACTGCTGGAAGTAGAGACCACCTGCGAAAATCTGCCATTAACATCAGAGAGTGCAGTTAGTTAGAAGGCACTGAGGTGAAAAGTGAAATCACTGAACAGAATTAGTTCTGTTCTAGCTCAAACCTGGACAACTACTTGGCCAAAATTCTGAAACTTTTTCTATTAAGTAAATATAAGCCCTTGGGCTTTTAATTTTATAAATTGGTAGTGTTGCAATGCAGAGAAGCCTAGTAACTATCACCTGCAGGAGAGAGAAGTGTCTGTAGGGTCACATATGCCTTTGCAGAGATGCAGGCTCATCCCCTCGGTTTGAGGCACCAATTTTGGAACCACAGGGTCTCTGAGCTCCCTACTCCTTTATCTCAGACTCATTAAGTCCATGTTTTCATCAGACATAAAAAAGAGACAGATTTCTATAGCACTTAAACCCCAAAGCAATTAACAGGATTCTGACTAGGACAGGGATTGTGGCTAAAATGGAAGATTTGGCTGGTTTACTAACACAAGATGCATAAGCAGCAAGCTGGGTTACCTTCCAGTTCAGCTGGCAAACCAGAAAAGAAAAATACTTAGAATTAAATATATAGCATTAAAAGAACTAACAGAAAACATGGACATGGGTTATCTCTATAAAACAGATGTTATTAATATGTTATATATTGGCTGGTGTGCAGAGGAACTAATAAAAAGATTTACAGCTATAATTATTCTATTTATTATATGGAACGAACTATACTGAGATGCAAATCTAGTAAACCCTGCTGAATATTCCTAATAAAGGAATTTAATCTTGACCTTAAGCAAGACTGATGTGGGAGGCTTGGTATACAAAAGGACAGTTTTTTTAATATGATTTTACATGCTCCTATCCGAGAGGGAAGCAGTCAGTTATGGTAGAGGTTGCTGAATCCAATAGGGCAGTAGACATGCGCCTTTGGGTACCTAGGTTCATCCAACAGTAAGATTGAGTGCCTGTTACCAACTAGCACACGTGTATACAGTCAACATTTTCATTTCTTTTCTGTTCATTAACAACATCGAACTATTTGGTTCAGTGTTGCAGCTTTTGGAGGACAGCTACAGTGGAGTAAAATCAAAAGAACATGATCAACCAGCAGACTTCATAATCAATTTTTTATTTGGTATTTTAACAGAGTTTAGCCAATGATACATTTAGGATGTAAATCAGGTATCAGGCTGAAGTGCTAGAAAAGAAAAAGATATTTCTAATATATGTCTTCTGTTCTTAGGTTTTGAAGTGAAACTTTATTTTATAGTCCAATCCAAGCAGAGTAGGTCAGCTGTTAATTTTATTATAGCTCCTAACTAAACACTAAACTTGGTGCAGCTTCACTTTTTAAATGTTTCCTACCTAACCCAGTAATCTAGACCTTATCTTAGAAGCAATCACTACAGTGGGTAGCAAAAGCCACCTTCTTCTTCTCTTAAACCTTCATTGATTAACAGGCATGAGAAAAGTCACAGTCAATGGAAGAAAAAATGACTAAAGACATACAGAGAAAAGTCTTTCACTTGCCCAACTGCCACGCCAAGAGACCTACAGACCATTTTAACATGTTTGAATCAAACCTATTTGAGTAGTCAGATCAATTATTGAGCATTTGTCAGATTATCTAGGTAAAATGTTAGCAGGCAAATCAGACAGCATGGAATTACTCTACAAAAAATTGCATAAGGCAATATTTTTCCCAGTGTGGTAAACCTTCTTCTCCAAAGGCAGATTGTCTTTTCTTTCCATTGTGATTTTTTTAAAGGCTTTGGTGTCCATCTTTGAAAACTGAAAAAATCTCTTCAATTTCTTTTTCTCCTTCCTGCAGCATGCAGTTTTCACTAAAAATAGAGTAGAGGGAAGGAGAAAGGTAGTGTGAGAAGTGAGAAACCTCAATTTTAAACTATTTTTATAGCTGCACAAAATGCCAGGAAACTAAGACAATACAGGATATTGCAGCAGACACCAGAATGTGTGACAGGTGAGGTGCGTTAAAAACAAATAAATGGGGACAAATTTTTCTTGTAGCGAGTGTAGAAACAATGACAACAACCACCCAGCACTAAAACATTTCCAATGAGCACCCACGCCAACATGCTGAAGCTGCAAAAACAAGGCAGGCAGGTCTTGATAAAAACAATCAAATTCAACACTTGAGGCCAAAGTGGAGCCTCCAGTGTCAGATGTGACAGATTAGATGGCACTTAGGTGGATCTCACCATCTTCGACATATGTGCTGGTGAATGTGTCTGAAAATTAACTCCATCGTCACATTTAATTATACCCAAGTGCTTTATCCCGCTGCAGTGTGGTGCTGGATAAGAAGGCACAAATATTCACAGCCTGTATTTTACATGTAACTTCCACAATTAACCTGTTGTTTCACAGTTACTGAAAAATATTAATTGGGGCAATGAAGATTTGCAGCAGCATGTTGCTGATTTTTAAGTCAGCTTGCCATTATTTTAGCAGTATGAAACAAAGAACTCCCAGAGAAGGGGGTTAAATGGAAATGTTCAATTATTTTTGCTGCACAAAGGTCTGCACTTCATGCGAAAAAAAAACCCTACAGATTTTCATGTTTGCTGCCTTGTCGCTATGAATAGGGAGACACAAATATCTCTGCATGAGCAAGTTTTCATATTCTCTCTCATACACTGGTAATTTCGCCTGCCTGCTTCATCATCTCTTTAGCTTGGGTAGCTCATCTCAGATCAATGGAAGCTTGAAATTATCTCAAGGTACATGATGAAATCCATGACAGGGGTGTGAAGAAGATGCACTGAGGAATGTGGATTGGAGACAAAGCTTTTGTTATACCGTGACATAGCACAGTCTACTCTAAATTGCACCGTCACATATAGCAAATAAAGCAACCAAGAAACAGCGCATTTCTGCTTCCTGCCGCTTGGGAATTTTTATATTTCACATGTTTTTCTGCAGCAAAAAACATACAGACATTCCTAATCAAGCTTTGTGTCTGAAACACAACTGGAGTTTGCTGGTTTTTCACTAGTTTTACCCAAATTAAAGCATTACATTGCAGAATCATGCATTCAGGCACATTCAGATCTCAGAGGGTGGACATGTTAGCTTTATTCATATCACATCCCAAACAGTTTCTTATGTGGAAACAGTCTCATTCAGTGAGATGCTGCCCAGCAGGAATAAAGATATAGGAATCTTGCAGTTAATCACTGAGGTCCCACATCAAAGATCGATGGGTTTGCTATTGGCTCCCAGGGTTAACAGAGCACCAGAGTGAAACATAAAAAGCCTGATGTCTGTGCTCTGATCTGCCATTGTCCAGGGGTGGTCACACCAGCCTCATCTTCTCTGCTTCCTGAATACTAAGGAGAAAAAAAATATTACTTACAACCATAACTACTATAAATGCAAGGGGAAGCTATGCACATAATTACTCTCTCATGTTTCTAAGACACTGTTTTTTCCAGATAGGAGGGGAATAAAAGTGTATGTTCTTGCAAGAGATCAAAACCAGAGAGGACAGAAGTATGGCAGAAAAAGAAGTGCGAACAAATAATTGGACACAGCAGAAATATGGTATCTCAGGCAAACAGATACAAGAAACACTTTGTGAAAAACAAATGAAACGAAAACACAAAAAGAAACAAATATAAATAAAAATATATGGCATCAAACTAACAGGTTTAGACTTACCTAAGCTTATATGTATTGACTTTAATGGGGCTGCTCTTACTGCCCTCTGCATTTAAAACTGCAGGACTGGTACCTGTATTTTTCAGATCATAACCTTCTTGATCCTTTTTGAAGTTAAAATATCCCCATAGGCACCAAATTATTTGGTTGCTAGGTTTAGTGTCTACCTGTAGTTTGGACAACTTTGCACTGCTTTGAGATGGTTTTGAACATGGTAATTTCCTCCTGTGCTATCGTAGCACCAGAAAAGTACATAATGGAAATGAACTTATATCTCCAAAAGTTTTAAAACTTCCATGGAAGACAATATGAAGTAAGAATAGACAGGGCTTAGCAAACAACTGCATAGCAACAGTGGGTAGTTTGCTTTATGAAAAAAAAAATCACTGCTAATAAAGGCCTATTTCTAGAACTTCGTAAGGCAGAAAGATTAAAAACAAGCTTTTAAAATACTTTTGTAAAGAAAGTACCAGTTTCTGTTTCCTTATTATTCTGGACAGAATAGAAGTTTATAAATGCTATCAGCCTCTAGTTGATCTTGGGGATGTTCTTTTCAGATAAAAGTGAAAGCCAAAAGGTATTTAAGTGATCTATAAAAAGGGATGCACTCATTCATTCTTCAGACAAAAGACCATGAAGGAACCAGAAACCATGAAAAAAACAGTGCCAAGTCCTGCCCTTGAGTCACAACCATCCCATACAGTGCTACAGGCTTCAGGAAGAGTGGCTGGAAAGTGCATGGCAGAAAAGGACCTGGGGTGTTGGTTGGCAGCTGACTAAATATGAATCAGCATGTGTCCAGGTAGCCAAGAAGGCCACCAGCATCCTGGCTTGTGTCAGCACTAGTATGGCCAGTGGAGTTAGGTCAGGGATCATACCCCTGGATTCAGCACTGGGGAGGCTATCCCTCAAATACTGAGTTCAGTTTTGGGCCCCTCACACCAAGAAGGACATTGAGGGGCTGGAGTGTGTCCAGAGAAGGGCAACAAAGCCGGGGAAGGGTCTAGAGCACAGGTCTTGTGAGGAACAGCTGAGGGACCTTGGGTTGTTTACCCTGGAGAAAAGGAGGCTCAGGGGAGACCTTCTCGCTCTTGACAACTCCCTGAAGGGAGGTTGGTGTCGGGGGTTTGGTCTGTTTCCCCATGTAGCAAGTAATAGGACAAGAGGAAGCAGCCTCAAGTTGCGCCAAGAGAAGTTTAGATTACATATTAGGAAAAATGTCCTCCCCAAAAGGGTTGTGAAAGGCTGGCCCAGGCTGCCCAGGACAGTGATGGAGTTATGTGGTGAACTGTCCCACATATTACAAAAAAGGGATTTCAAAGCTGTGGAGATGTGGTGCTGATGGACATGGTTTAGTGGTGACCTGGCACTGCTGGGTTAACAGTTGATCTCAATGATCTTAAAGGTCTCTTCCAACCAGAACAATTCTATGATTCTATGAAATGATTCAGGAGGATTTCTCCAGTTCTGAAGATCTGTAGTACCTGCCATCCATGATTTGGGAAAATCCATGCTTTGGGAAAATCACTCTGGCTTTCCAAAACTTCTTTAAGATAATCTCTTCATTGAGATTAGGTTGCTCAGGTGTCACTGATGCAATCTGTATAGTGGCTCTGGAATACAAACCAGCCAAACTCTTCCTCTGTGCATCAGAAAGAACCTAAATTCATCCTGCCTTCATCATCATCCTCAGCAGCTAGCTGACTCACCACAGCAAATGTACATGACCATTAGTATAGCCCCCAAATTGAGATGCTCCTTTGGGTATACATCAAGTCAACTTTACCTCTGTGTATAAATGTAATTTCCAAAATGCTAAAGTAAGCTTTATGCCAAAATCAGAGCTCCTCAGTCCTCTCATACTACTGTAACCAAACCAAAAAAACACTGCTGTGAAGACACTCCCCCTCCCTCACAACCAAATACCTCATGGTTTTTTTCTCTGAACATCTCAGCGGATCCCTAATTTATCAACAGCCTTCTTGGGGAGCTCATGTGGTCTCCTATCCCCAGCTGTCTTCTTCCTCATAATTTTTTGAAGCTATTTAGATGTCTTCCTGCTGTTTCTCCTTATCTATTTGACTCCAGTATACCTTTCAGCCTCAAAATCTAGCTGCAGCATCAGTGGCAATCTCTGGCCCACCAGCTCCTGCATTTGTCCTTTGCTAAACTCCCTACAGATACATTTGCAACGAACCAGTTTTGCTAAGTTTTGGCTGCCTTGCTGCTTGATGAGAGCACCGTCTGGTCTGGCACAGACTACTTGTATTCTCCGTCAAACAAATGACGGATTCTGCTTTTACACAGAAATATTCTCCAGCGCAGCAGTGCTCATGATAACAACCTCATAATGTTCGGAGGCAGATGCTCTAAATTTGCTGTACTCTACAAATGGGAACAGCAATGAGGTAGGAGGAAAGAAAAGGGGATGAGAAAGATCAAAACATTTTGCTAAAGGTCACATTTCAATTTAATTTAACTTAATTTTAAAAGGCTTCTTGCTACAAGACTCCACAAGATGCACAAGACTCTCCTTTTTCTCTTTTTTTTTTAACATAGCAGGAAAATGGAAACCTCAGCAAATAGGCACTTTGGCTTGCCATTTGAGCTCTTCTCTCTTTTCCTTTCTTTTCAGTGAGAACTGAAAAAGACTGTTTAACTTAACTGTTAAACTGCTAAGACTGTTTAACCTCTCTAAGCACTCAGTTTGTTTAGTTCTTTTGCGTAACAACAGAAAGCACCACTTATTTCAAACCACTAAAGTACTGGTATAATTTCACTGCCAGTAAAGTCTTTGTATTGCCACAACTTGCTGCCAAAGGAATTAAGGGGAGAGAAGGATTTAACATGCATAAATTTCATTACAGGAGACATTGCCACAAGCAATAAGCACTACACTGAGTTTTCAAACATGTCTGTGAACAAATCCATGAAGAACTGAGGCAAACACACCTAAGAAGTGCTTTCTTCTCTTACTATAGAAAAAAGAAGGCTACAGAGCACACAATCTTGGCTCCTGACTTATTTTGCTCCATCTTTTTGAAATATTTCACATTGATTTCTATCCTTTTCCAGTTTGTATGTACCGTATTGATACTGAAAAGTCAGCTGTTGTAAAAAAACCTCTCTAACACCTGTTTGCAATGTTAGAAAGCAGGCATTCTCTACCATGGTACTGGAGGCACAGGGGAGAGCTCCTCCTAACATGCATCCCTGAACAGCATGAGTTTGCAACTTGTATTGCCCTAAAATCTACATATGCATAGATTTCCCAAGATTGTTTACCAGTTTCCTGGAACTAATTATCTATGTAGTCATTATGTATGTGGGTTAGAGTCTTTGAGGGGGTCTTCAGGGGTCTCTGGGGATCATTTTCTAGAGTCCGCTGGTTGAACTCTCTTTATGCACCTGCGAGTTTCTTCTCACTTCGTTGTGATTAATTTTTGGCCTAGTTCTTTCTTGTCTTTAAGTCCCTCTTCTCCTGCACACATTGTCTACTGTTTTTGAATATGCTGGCAATTGTTTACATTCTATCTACCAAGCATGTCAGCAAACTACAGAATTGTTTTTGAAAAATGTTCCGTATGTTATCAGTATCATTAATTGAGATGCCTAAACAAAAGTTCAGTCTAGCCAAAAATGAAATGTTATTACCTAGGAAACACTTTTTATTACTTTTAAAAAAAAAACCAACACATTAATTTAAATCAACCCTGGTTTTGCCAAAACTGTTTTAAAAAGAGATCTGAATGAATGATGTATGACTTGAAAAAATCCATCCCGTTCTAATTAGTGTGTTCCCAGTGAAGTTTAACAGTTTTTGTGTAGTACTAGTGTAAAAGAACAGGCAAAAAGTCAACAACAAGGACCTGGCGGTGCTGGTGGACAGCCATCTGAACATGAGACATCAGTGTGCCCAAGAAGGCCAACAGCATCCTGTGGCCTGTATCTGAAATGGTGTGACCAGCAGGAGTAGGGAGGTGATTGTGTCCCTGTACTCAGCATTTGTGAGATCGTACCTTGAGTTCTCTGTCCAGTTTAGGGCACCACAGTACAAGGACATTGAGGTGCTGAAACAGGATCAGAGAAGGGCAACAAAGATGGTGAGGGGTCTGGAGGATATGTCGTATGAGGAGCACCTGAGGGAACTGGGATTGTTTAGCTTGGAGAAGAGGAGGCTGAGAGGAGACCTCATTGATCTCTACAACTACCTAAAAGGAGGTTGTAGCAAGGCTGGTGTTGGTCTCTTCTCCCAGGTAACTAATGACAGAACAAGAGGTAATGGCCTCAAGTTGCATCAGGGGAGGATTAGATTGGATATGACTAAGAAGTTCTTCACTGAAAGAGAGGTTAGGCATTGGAACAGGCTGCCCAGGGAAGTGGTGGAGTCATCATCCCTGGAGTTGTTTGAAAAAACGGGTAGATGCGGCACTTCGAGACATGGTCTAGGTGTTAGGGAGATATTCGACTAAGGTTGGACTAGATGATCCTAGAGGTCTTTTCCAACCTAAATAATTCTATGATTCTAAGGCTGTCCAGTGTATAAGAAAGAGGAAGAAGTAACCTCAAATGCATTGAAACTCACAAAACACCTCTCCACTTTCAGCAAGTGTTACCACGCTAAAGCATAGTCTTTATGAAGAAAAAATGTTTTCAAATATTACAATAGACAGCTCTTTTTTTCTTGCAATGTTTAGAGTGTTTTATCCACATCTTTCAGCTGCCAGGTAGAGCTGAAAGTTGACGGTTGAAATCCTTTAGTTAACACAATATGCAGCTAATGGAAACCAAAGCAGCTGCAAGTGAACTAAATGCAGCTGTTGCCAACCACTCCATGAAGCAAACTGCCAAGGACTACCAGATAAATTCCAGCTGGTTTGGGCCCTGTTTGTCTTTCTGTGTGATATATTAGTCAATTGTTACCCACTACTTCCTTTAAAGATCAGTCTTAAAAGCTAGTCAACACCACCCAATTTTGGCTGTGCCCACAATTTTATTTCACCTGAACAGATTTGTTTTAAAAAAGAGGATTTTAATTTAAAAACTGTAAAGGCTTTCTCTCACACAAAAATACTTCAGAAAGCTTCACTGAGAACTGAAAATCAATAGTATTTTTCTTTTTCCTAGAAATGATGGTTATTTCACAGCAAAACTCCAGTGCTAGACAATACAGTTGTGGGAAACGCATGAATATCTATCATGTGGATTCATGAAGGCATTGTCTTTGGCTCCCATTTACACAGCATTAAATTCTGCTGTGTTGACTTTGAGCTTGACATGCTACTAAATCTTAAGTCCCCAAGCAGAACCCTCTCAAAAATCATGGTGTTTCACTAGCTGTCTCAGACCACAAGTGTCACCTTCATTTGAAATTATCTTGTCCCAAGTGTGCTTAAAACATTATCATACTTTTTTGATGAGCTTGGGCCAGGTTCCAAGGCTATTGTAAAAACCAAAGCCCCTGCAAGTGATTTTTTTTTTTCTTGTTGCTTTCATAAGCACCCTTTACAAGTCTGTTCAATCCCAAAGTAGGTCTACTGTTGTGCAAAAGCAATTTAACGTGATATGAGTTATGACTGAGAGGATCCATGCAGGTGTTCATGGGTTTTGATGGATGCATTTGCTTCACACCTTTAATTAATTTGTGACAACATTCTCAAGTGTCACTGATGCAAAGAAAGACAGCTTTGCTGTCCAGGGCTCAGCAGAAAACTATACATCATGGAAAGCACATATAAAGCATTATAGGCCCTCTGATGAGGATGTCTGCAGCAACGCTATGTGCTCAGACCAGGATGATGTCTGGGAGCAGGAGTCACTATGTGGCTTTTTGTAATGTAAAAATAAATACATAAATAGTCATATACAAATCAAATTAGTAAGTCTGCTACCAAAAAAAAAAAAAAAAAGGCACTTAAATATTACCTAAAAGCAGGAATTAATCCTGCTGTATTAATGAACCACCTCCACTAGAAGTTAATCTATTGAATGATGCTATTTGAGTAAAATCTGAGAGATGGTGGGTTTTTTAATCAACAGGCTTATCTTACTGCATCAAAACATATTTTAATCTATTCAGTTCGGTCTGCCAGTAAACTCAGTAAACTTCCTTAGCTGTGTGTCAGCATTTGTCTACATTGCACAAATACGTGATTTGCTGATACAGCAAATCGGAAGCTAGTTAATTGCATCAAATTTCTCACTGAAAAGACTTTTTAACTACCCTCAAATATCATTGAGGCTGAGACTAAGTACACGTTTGAATATTTTCTTCAGTTCTCTGGTGACAAAACTGCTGATGTGGTTGTTCTTGCATCTATGATTGATCCTAAAAAAAAAAAAAAAGAAAGAAAAAAACAGAAAAGCTAAAATTTTAATCCTAATGCAAACACACAGACAAGAGATGTTCTAAAGAAGGCAATTTTGTACAGAAATGATTTTCATTGAGATTTTCAAGCATTTCATCTTTCATCAGTGTTTGCTCCTAAACATCAGACACTAAAGTAAACTGCAATCTCTCTTACTCATATTATTTAATTTTATTTTGATGCCTTTTGACCGTCTTTTACCTTCTAATTTATTCTCAGCAGCAAATATTTGATGAACAGTTGATCACTTTAAGATATCTTTTGTTTGTGGAGTATCAAACTTGCCTTGCTCATTAATTTGCCATGATACCTTATGCCTGGTGGCATTTCATGTGGCTGTGATCATCTTTTTTCACAGATCACTTGGTCCATGCCTTCCCTTGTTCAAATACTGTGGTAAAAGGTTGCATTTTGCTGAATGCAGAAGAGAAGCATGAAACAGAAAAAAATAATAACACAGAAGTCATCAGGCTACAGTCCTCTAGGTGTGCGAATCAGAAGGTACTTAAAGCACCCAAACTGACACAATGTTTCCATTGTTCTTGGCCGTGTTGTGCAATACCAGTTGCAGTTTCTTAGGCTGGAGCTTTGAGAGGATCTCAGAGCAGTGAGACACTCTGCTTCAATCATGGATTTGGGCTCCAGATTTTCTTCTGTCTATTTTAACATTGCAGACTTCTTTGGGTGAATAAAGCGAGGCCTAATTAGCACTTTACATTTTTTGTTTCTTGTCTTCTGCCAGAGTTTACCACTCCATCACCAGGGTTGATAGCAAGGAAAATTTGATTGTGAACAATTCTATCCTGTAATCTTGATGCAAAACTGCATTTCAAGATGGAAAGCAGGATGCTGAGCTGGAGCACTGAAGACACTGATGTCCTCTTTGCCAACTCTGCTGCCTTTTAAATGTCCTAGGCAAAATTTCCCAGTGTCCTCTGTTACTCTGATATTTGATTTGCCTGTAACACCATAACTTCAAAACACCAAATCTAACCAATTCCAAAATCCTGTAGACATAAGTGGGATCAAGTGTTATGACTGTCACAGTTCTGAATAATTAAATCATCATCCACAAAAGCAGAGTTTTCAGTCTGTCTTGCACTGCCAGGACATCTTCACTCACCTTCTGCTGGAACTCAGTACATCCCATTTTATTTTCTATGGTAACAGATAGTTGAGCTTGTGCTAGAAATAAGACCTCTACTTAACACGAAACTCATAAAAAAAACATCCAAAAGGGCAGGGTTGGGTTCAGGATGATGTCATTGGGACTGGAGAAATAATAGGGGAGATGAGAGTTCAGAGGGAGAGAGCTGGGGTGAAGGTCATGGGAACGTCATAAGCCATGTCTCCATAGTGGCTAGAGAAGATGTAGACCCAGGGATGGAGAATGGAGAAGAGAAATCTGAGAACAAAGTTGAATCTCTAATTATATTGTGGACTTTGGATTAATGGCAATG
Organism: Eurystomus gularis; assembly: GCA_013400335.1. Classification (NCBI taxonomy): domain Eukaryota; kingdom Metazoa; phylum Chordata; class Aves; order Coraciiformes; family Coraciidae; genus Eurystomus; species Eurystomus gularis. The sequence goes on along the minus strand of VZZY01005215.1, from coordinate 49,467 downwards.
AATCAACTGGGACACAGAGATGAAAGTAGAATCAAAGAATGAAGATGAAAATTGAGGATGAAGATAAGGGGCAGTGATGTGTCACTAAAGAAGCAGGTAAATAATCAGAAACAGTGGCCAGGAGGGATTGGAAGCAATGCAGGACTGGAAAAGAAACTGCTAGAGAATATTATGCTGCTAGTGTGAGATAAGGAGTGGAAGATCAGAATGGAGTCTTCAAGATGGAGGAAAATAAGACATCCAGAGTTTGGGAGACAAAATAAAGGAAGAGAGGAGTCCTGGAAAACTTGTCATTCCCATTCTGTGGGAAGACTGTGTCAGTCCCATTCTTCCACTACTCTTAGCCCACCAAAAAACCCTCAGTGAACACACATTTTTGTAATAATTTTAGCCTAATATTCACCTTGTAATGTCATTGATCATTGTAATATCATCAGTTTAGCCTAACTGTTTTTTCTTTCATGTTCTTCAACATTTTTAATTTCCTTTTTCTTTTCTCCTTTTTTTTTTTTTACATTTTTTACATTTTTTTCTCCTTTTCTTTGACTCAAAGACAAGAAATCTCTGCTTCAGCTCCTGGAGCACCTCCTCTCCCTCCTCCTTCAGTGACCACCCTCTCTTCAGCTGCTGTTCAGGCTTTTTTTTTTCTTTTTTTCACAGAGGTGCTGCCACTGTCATTGATGGGCTTGGACTTGGCCAACAGTGGATCCATTTTGGAGCCAACTGGATCTAGCCCTATTGGACATGGGGAAAGCTTCTAGAAGCTTCTCACAGAAGCCACCCTTGTAGCCCCCCCCACTACCAAAACCTTGCCACCCAAACCCAATACACCCTCCATCAATATTCAGCAATGCAAACTCAAGCTAAAGCAGCAAAACGTGATTATTCACATAAGTCACTTGGTTGTTGCTGTTGTTCTGTTCCCTTCATGGCTGAATGTAACTTCTAATTAGTAACTGAAGCAGTCACCAGGGCTTTGAATCTCAACGGAAAAGAGAGCAGAGAAGGAGGTTTGTTCTGATTTATTCTCTCTGGGAAAATCTGTTAGCTAAGGCTCATCACGCATTCTCTCCATTATTAACGCTTTCAGCATTAGCTAGCAAGCAAAGTGTTTGTGGAGGAGCCTATGTCACATAACTCTTTAGGTAGAGAGGGAGAAAAGATGCACAGCAGAATATTTGACTATTTTCACATCTAAAGATGGAGAAGGAGAGGCTGATGCAGAGCTTACTAAACCCCTTCGAGTTCTCAGGGGATATATGAATTTGTGTGCTCCTGCACACTCCTCCACAACATCAGGATGCAGCACCATTCTGCACTGGAATAGGTGCAAAAGAGCACCTTTGTTGGGGACATGATTTGCTCTAGAGATGGAAAGTTTCTCATGGCTTTGGTCAGGAACTGATCACTTCACTTAAATATTTGTCTTACCCTACAGAGACAATTATGGGCATGCTCACAATTTGTTCTCCAGCTCCTCGCACACGGGAGTTGCATATAGGCCTTATGGAAGTGAAGAAACTGATCTCCTTTCTTCTCTGCAGATGCATAAAAGAGACACTTAATCTACTTTCTAATAGCAGTAACAGTGATTTACTATGTCATAAAACAAAGAAAAATGAAAATGTAACCTGCATCCTACTGGTTCAGTTGTCTGTGCCCCAAAATCCATTTGGTTGTGGACGCAGAGGGATTTCAAGCTGTGCAAATATATCACACACAGGATAAGAAAAATAAAAACATGGAAAATAAATATTTCAGATGGTAGTACTTAGTGACTCAAGAGGAAAATGCTGATATTTCAAGATCTTTAAACCTTTTAAAAAAGATTTTAAACCCCAAGGAATAAAATAAAAGCAAAAAATAAGAAGACAGTAACTCAAGCATGGCTTGTTCTGAAGAGCATCAGAGACCAACATTTCCCCATCAGGGGGGTAAAGAACATATTAACACTCAGCCTAATTACATGGTAACTATATACTAAGTGTATTAGCCCACGTGCAATGCCAAGTACTCATGGATTATGTGTATTGTGAATACACCCCATCAGGGTCTCTCTGCACACAGAACAAGATCGCCAAATCCCGGCATGGTAGGGGTTGGAAGAGACCTCTGGAGATCATCTCTTCCAACCCCCCTGCTCCAGCAGGTCACCCAGAGCAGGGTGCCCAGAATCACATCCAGTTGCGTTTGGAATCTCTCCAGAGAAGGAGACTCCACAACCTCTCTGGGCAGACTGGGCCAGGGCTTCATCACCCTCAAAGGTGCCCAAGAAAAGTGGCTTAGTAGAGGGGGAGTCACAAGGTTTCTCTTTGTTTCATAGGAAATGTGACTTTTCACCCATTGATCAACTGGAAGAATACTTGCTTTATCATAGGAGCAGCTGGAAAAAAAATGGGCCCCAATATTTTTGTTGTATGCAGCCTGTCCAGATCTTCCTGGATGGTGGCTCTCCCTTCTGGAGTGTCAACTACCCCACTTATTTTTGTGTTGTCAGCAAACTTCCCTGCATCCAAGTCACTTATGAAGACATTAAACAGCATTGGACACAACACTGATCCCTCAGGGACCCCGCTTGTGACCAGTTGCTATTTTGAAAATAAACCGTTTACCACCACTCTCTGGATACATCAGCCAGTTCCCCACTGGGGGGGGTTAACCTTGGCTGAGCGCCAGGAGCCCACCAAGCCACTCTATCACCTTCCCCTTTTCCCTCTCCCTCCTCAGCAGAGCAAAAGGGGAAGGAAAATAGGAAAACAAAACCCTTGTGAGTAAAACAAGCAGTTTACTGATAACAAAGCAAGCAAAGCAAATCTGCATGTGGCAGCAAAGAAAAAGATTTACTCTCTACTTCCCATCAGCAGGTAATGTCTGGCCCCTCCCTGGGAAGCAGGGCTCCAAAATGCATAGTGGTTGCTCTGGAGGACAAAGAAATGGCCATCCTCTCCTCCTCCTTTTCCCTAGCTTTATCGTTGAGCCGACGTCATATGCTCTGGAATATCCCTTTGGTCAGCTTGGGTCAGCTGTCCCGGTTGTATCCCCTCCTAAGACCTTGCCCACCTCATCCCACTGGAGGCAAAGTTGGGAAGAGCCTTGGTGCTGTGTGAGCACTGCTCAGCAGTAGTCGCAACACGGGTGTGTTATCAATACCCTTCTAGCTCCCAGCACAAAACACTGCACTATAAGGGCTGTGATGGGGAAAATCAGCTCAGCCAGATCCAGTACACCCACCCACCATGCAGACCACTTGTCTAGCTCATAACATGTCAGTTTTCCAAGGAGGAGGCTGTGGGGGCCCACGTCAAAAGCCTTGGAGAAGTCCAGGTAGACTACATCTACCGCTTGCCCCGCATTGACCAAGTGGGTCACCTTGTCATAGAAGGCAATCAGGTTTGTTAAGCACGATTTGCACCTGGTAAAGCCGTGTTGGCTTTTCCCAATCACGTGTTTCAGTTTACTTGTGATGGTTCCCAGGAGGATTTGCTCCATGACTTTCCCAGGGATTGACGTGAGGCTAGTGGGTCTGTAATTACCTGGGTCCTCCTTCGGAGGAGGACAGGAGATAGACATTAGCCCTGACCTTGCATGTTCAAACTTTCATGTTCAGGGTGGAACTTATTTCCTTCCTTTTCTTCTGGAGAGAGCACAGCATTTTGTTTTTAAATACTAAAATCAATAAGACAGAGGACCAGACTTTCAGCTAGTGAAAACCAGCAACAGTTTCCATGGAAGTAAGTATTTTCTTCATAGCTAGAACAATTGAAAAGTTACATATAGAACAAATCAATTGCTGATTTAAAAATACATATGCACCGCTATTCTCCGTCATAGTGAGGAATTCAGCAAAAAGTACTAAAGCATTTTAAAAATAATATGTAAATGTAACCTTGAGATTATGCAGGAAAACCCACAAAGAGTGGTAAAAGCTTGAAGAAGGTTTAATTATATATTCTCAGAAAGGTATAACATCAGCATTGTCCCACCTTATATTGTTCTACTTGTATCATTAGCTTTTATTAGCACACTAGATTCATCACATACCAGTTTATGACACGCTGTAATATAAATCAATGCAGTACCTCCCAAATGACTAATATAAGCCAGCTAGCTCAACTATAAAAGAAAGACTTGACAGATGGGAAGCCAACAGAAAACTGCAGAAGGCCATTAAACTGATTTTTTACCATTTTATATCAAAATATACAGCTGGAAATGAGACTATTTTTATAGGTTAAATGTCAGTGAAAGAGGACTATGGAACACTGCAACTTCCCCATCACCAGAGCCCCCCAGCTACTCTTGACACAAAGATCACATTAATAATATTGCTATCCTCAAAACACTAGTTTCCCATGCATCTCGTTGACCCAGTTATGCTGCTATAAAGCATACTGATACCCATGTAGTTTATTCCCCCATGGGAAGACGATTAAAGCAACGATCCTATGTCCTCTTCTGGAAGAAGCTGTTGCCCAGGTGTTTATCACTGCCTCCATGCTAGAGGTTGCTCCTGCCCCAACTGTGTCAGCTGCACAAGAATCATCTCACTGTCCCCGTGGAGGTAGGATGATGTCCCCATGTCTTCTCCTACTGAGAGGGGCTACAGGCACTCACTGCTTACCTCAGTCCCTTTGGCAAAGGTCTCTGGCACTCTGAGCTTCCAGCTTATGGGCTACCGTGTCCTTTCCTTCTCAATTAATTAGCTTAGCCAAGACATTTTAGCTAGCAGGGAAAACTCAGAGGTCACTAAACCTCTGCAGATCATGTGTACCCCTTGCTCAAAATGCAAGCAAAGAGAGAGAGAGACAGAGAAGAATCATAAAAGGGGAGAGCTATAACAGCTCCAGCACAAGAGGCTCATGCTGGATTTTCTTCCTCAAAGGGAAGATGACAATGACCTTCAGGAAAGACAATGTTGTGTCAGCTGTGATGGGCCAAAGGTGCAAACTCCTTAAAATGGCTTTGCCACCTACAACTGTAGGTGGCAGCCTGAGTTTAACTTAATTACATTAATTGGTTTGACAATCTGAGAGGAAATAGTGGTTAACAACTTTGAAGTATAGGGGGTTGTTAGCAAGGAGAGCAGTGATAAAATCAAATTCTCTTGTGGATAGATCATTGCAAGTAATTATCTGAGGTGTTGGCTGGATGTGGGTACTGCTGCAAAGCCAAATATCTCTGCTAGGTCCACATTTTATGATTCAACAGAAGTGAGTATTTTGGTTCCCAAACTCTCTTGAAGTTATTTTACAGGTCTTGGCTTGTTCCAGTCAGAACTGCTTTGCAATAGTGTTCTCCTATCAGACGTTTTTACTCCTATTTTTTTTTTTTCCAAAATGTGAACTATTTCACATTTAGGGATTATTTAAATATGCTTTAAACAAATATATATATACTACAAATATATTCATATTTAAGAGGTTAAAAGAAAAAAAGGCATCCAAGAGATGACATTCTGAATTTCACCTCTGACGGGCTTGCTAACAACCCCAATGAGATTCTCAATGGCTTTTGTAATATACAAGCAATTTCTTGATGCTATTTAAGCCTAGTAAACAGAAATTCAGTTATTTTTCTAGGCAATAATCAAAATGGAAAAGTTGTTCTTGGGACATATTGTCTCTTCCAGTTACCTAGCACTAAGTTCCATTTAGAGACAATGGTTAAATTAGAAATAAATGGATAAACAGGTTGATATAACTAATCTAGCTTAAAAGACCAGTTTCCTCAATTGGTGCAGTACCCTAATGCTTGGACACTTAAATCATTACACACCTCATTGAAACAGATTAGCTTTATTTCAGTGAATCACAGGATCATACTTACACTTAACGCACAGGTAGTCCATCCTTGAGCAACTAGGCCAGGGAGTTTCTCAAAATGTTTAATTAGCTCAGTACAACTCTCTAAGATGGACCAGGCAGCAGAGCACCCAGGCCATTTAAACAAATTCATTAAGAAGAGGTACATTAAAAAGTTCTCCTCTCCCTCTACTCTGCCCTATTGAGGCCACATCTGTCCAGTTCTGGGCTCTCCAGTTCCACAGAGACAAGGAACTACTGGAGAGAGTCCAGCAGAGGCTACAAAGATGCTAAGGGGATCTGGAGCATCTCTGTGCCAAGGAAAGGCTGAGAGCCCTGGGGGTGTTTAGCCTGGAGAAAAGAAGACTGAGAGGGGAACTGATTGATGCTGATCAATAGCTAAAGGGCAAGGGGCAAGAGGATTGGGCCAGATTCTTTTCAGTGGTACCCAACAACAAGACAAGGGGCAGCAAGCACAAACTGGAACCCAGGAGGTCCCATCTGAACAGGAGGAAAAAGCTCTTTCCTGTGAGGGTGCCAGAGCCTGGCCCAGGCTGCTCAGAGAAGTTGCAGAGTCTCCTTCCCTGGACAGATTCCAAACCTGCCCGGGCACGAACCTGGGCAACCTGCTCTGGGTAACCCTGCTGGGCCAGGGGCGTTGGACGAGGTGATCTCCAGAGGTCCCTTCCAACTCCTACTGTGCTGGGATTCAGTGATTCTGTATGTAAGCTTAATAACTAGCACCTAGGAGAAGTAATTAAAGAATAAAACATATGAAAGCTATTGATAAGGTTATCAGGTTGATTGAGACTATGAAACATTTATATTTGCATTATTTTATCATGATTGCTTTTTGATCTAGAAAATCAGCCAACTTTCTGGAAGCTGTTTTTTCTCCTCCCATACCTAATTCAGTCCCTGAAATGCTCCATATGGACAGTGAATCAAGAGTCCTGTGGGACCTTGCGTTGTTCTGGTTAGAGTGAGCAGTGATTTCATGGGTATTATGCTACCAGTAATATGCATTATTTCAGTTGCACAGGTTTATTTGAATTCATTTTTTTACAGAGAATCTGTTTTCCTACATGTCAATCATTTAGATCACATACTTCTTAATGATTTTACCATCTTACTGATCCTTTTTCTTTTAAAATACACAGTCAATAAGAAAAATAGTGGGTTTTTTTAAACAAATCCACTTTATTTTGTTCAAATACAGACATATGCAAGACTTTCCTCATCAGAGCCATTGTATTTCATCAGCCTCATCTGGAGCTATGGAGCAAAAATAACAACTTAAGTTGGCACTGAATAACTGGGATATGAAAATTGTCAGCTTAATGGGAACAGAGACAGCAGATTTTCAGTAATAACCAAGCAAGGATTGGCCATGCTATATGGAAGCAGTCAGGTTTTAGCTCTCTGATCTTTTAGCAAACATGTAGCTACAGAAGACTTTTGAGCCCCAGCTGAAAAATAGCTGTCTTAACATGCAGTTCAATGAAAACTCAGCAGAAAGTCTGTCCTGGTTTGGCCAGGACAGGGTTAATTTTGTGTGGAGCCAGGTAATTCTATACCATGCTGATGTCATGCCCCGGGGCCAGTTCCGGGGAGGAGCCAGTTCCGCTGGGGGCGGTTCAGCTGGAGTTCAGTTCGCTTTGGACTTCGCTCGGGTCAGTCCCTCGCTGTTGTTCTGGTATTGGTTTTTTTTCTGTATTGCTCTTTTCTTACTGCTTAATATTGTTCTTGTTAACTGCAAAGTGCCCATTATATGTTATTTTCTTATATATATATATATATATATAAAACCTTCCTTACCTCAACTCAAAAAGGCACTTTTAAACCTTTTTTTTTCTTTCTTTCTTTCTCTGTCCGTGGCCCGTGGCAGAGGGGAGGGGGCAGGGAGAAGCGGCCAGCCATGTGGCTCGGCTACCCTGCAGCTCTTACTAAACCAACACAAAGTCTCAACTGAATGGAGCCTTTGCCCATGCCACAGTGAAGTCCTCAAATGGGATGGTATTTTTCTGATCAAGAAAATGTTGAGGGCTGAGGTCTGTTGGGCTTGTTTGAATGGGGCAGGGGTGAGAGTGAGAGAAAAAAAAAAGCTAAAATAAAAAGGAACAGATTTCAAAGTGTCAAGGAAAAAATATCATTTCAAAAAGAAACAGAATTTAGAACATCTGAATATCTACTGCTCTCTCTACAGTGAAACAAATCATTTAACCCAGAAAGCCTCTGAGGTTGGAGCATTATTAAGCAAAGCATGGTAAAAGCAGATCACCAGCTCTGTAAAAATTTTGTGAGGAAAAATCTATCCAGAATTGGGACGAAAAGCGGAAGTTGAGATATTTCAGAATTAAAGTTCCCTCAGGCTGGACTGGATCACCTGATGCATTTAATTTCAACAAACTTGAAAATATTTTGTTGTTATTCTGGTTTATTGTACTTTAAACTTTCCACTAAAAATTCATTTTACTTTGTGAAAGAATTTGGAGATGTGGCCATTTGCCAAACAAATCAAACATACCTGAATGCTAGAACAGGAAATTAATCAAGCTACTTCTTACAATTTCAATTTTAAACAAGTTTACATTTTCTTATAGAAAACCAATTATTAGTTTTAAATGTAAGCAACTTGCCTACAGCCATATGGCAAGCCCAGAGTGTCTGGTTTGTGTTATGAAAAGGCTCCAGTGCCCACCTTCCCTTCTGTGCAGCATCCAGCACGAAAGTCTGAAGCTTCCATGCACTTTGTTTTCATGGCACGACAGAGGATAAAAACCAATCTGTATAGTTCAAGAGGGCCCTTGGATGCCTCAGACCTATTAAAACACAGATTATTGAAGCTCAAATGTCTGTTTCATACAGGATCTTTCTCAGAAGGAACCAATTTTCATGTAAATGAGGAGCCCAAATTACAGCAATTCATGTGCATTTTGCAAGTGCTTGCTGGCTAGGACTCTGTTTTGTTCTAATAACTCAATATGAGTGATACACTGCTCCAGATTATCTTTGTTATCTCCCAATTTGAGTAGAGTAATGCTGTCTCCTCGAAATCTAGGAGACAATCCTTGAAGGGATTACCTAGTCCAAGACAGAGTAAGTCATCAGAAGTAGAGGCTACTGCAATACATCAAAGTCTTCTTGCACACTGGCTTCCCAATAAGCCTTGGCTGAGGTGAAGCTCCAATAACCCTACCCTAAGATGCTTATAGACACTGCTGGACTTTTCAGTGGTGGCTTTACTACCTATCAACATACCACAGTAGGAATTCCTCTTTTCATATCTCAGCAGGAGTTTCCCAAGTGCAGAAAAGTATTTCTCTGTGCTCAGCCTGACATGGTGGAATGCTCCTTCCTCGGGACCACCACCACCACAAGAACTCTTTCCTTTATGTTTTCCATAATACAAACATGGGGAAAGTTGCTCTGATATATTCATTTCAAAATCCCCACACTAAGCACAAGGAGGGAACAAGGTGACAGAAAGAAGATGCAGATGACATCAACTCAATCACCACACCAAATACACCTCTGGAAGGTACACACCTTCACAATGACTGGGGCTTTCTAAAGCCTGAATATCAGAAGGCAATGTTTACAAATAGCATTTATAACTCTATGGGAAGCAGCTTAAATGCCCAGCTGAGACAATGAGAGCAGACATGTGGAAACTCTAATAAAAGAAAAGTCAGTGAAATGTCTTATTCTTTTCAATAAGTGGATTAAGTTTTCTGGTAAGAAATCTGAGGTCAAGCTTGATGACTTAGAAAGAAAAAAACATCAATTCTAGGAGCTTTTATAAACACTGAAAAGAAGGTTCTAATTCCATAAGCCTTTTTCTAAGTCTTACAAAATTATAACAAAAGCAAAGCAAAAATATCCACAAAAGCAGGAAAAGAATTAATGCAATGAGATAATTAAGTGGTTAAGCACCAAGCTGTTTCTGGAACTGATGAGAAATGCCTTGGAGAACATTACTCCATCAATACAGCTTTCTTTCACACTCTGTCACATTCTGAAATCATAATTTTCAGTTTCTTACCTGAGTTTGCATGGGCAGGTTTTATCTGGCCACTGGTTTTGGAAGAATTTAGTAAAAAGCATGTGTTTTTTCCAGAATATTTCATTAAGGGGAAAACAACCACACAACTAACCAAACAAATAAAACAAAACAAAACCAACCTCTCCCCCTCCAAAAAAAACCCCACCCAAAAAACAGAAGAGAAGATCATTAAAGAAATGCTTTATTTTTTATTAGCATACTAGTTTTTCCCCTTTCTATAAATATGCAGTATAAAACATCAAAGGAAACACAAAGTGACTAGTCTTATCTGCTATTATTTTATTCAAAGTGAATGTTTTAAAAATAAATGTTAAGAAAAGAGGAATCTGACAATTCAAAGTTCCATCTTGGAATTAAATTTGGGGGTTTTTTCAAAGCTATGGAGATTACAACTAGCAGCCCTTACAATATTATTTCAGAAGCTGGACACTGCTAACTGTCTGACTTTAACATTATGCATTAAAGGCAATTGTGAGCTGGGCTTCCACGATCCATGTTACAGTTTGGGATTCAAGCGACAAATCAATATACAGTTCACTGAAATCTAATTTCCACCTGTGCTGAATGTCTTCAATTTGCAGGTCCAAGATTAGTAGTAAATGAAAATTATATTGTTCAACAAGAGCTTTAGTGATTTCAAGTCACTATTCAAAACAAGAGTGCATGTCCTTAGATAAATGGTGTTCTAATTAAACATATATGTATTATTTCCTTAATTATCTTCTCTTTATTGCTTCATATTATTTTACTGTGTGTTAAATTCAGTTTCTTACATTGTTACACTGTTAGATCAAACTGGTAACTGTCCATTTTTCCATTCTTCATGCTTATCTAAGCTTGCAGTGGTAAGTCTAATCTCCTTTAACTTTTTCAACAATAACAGAGTAATTAAAGCTTATGAAGGAACCTCAGATCTGATCAGGGCTGCCCTCCTACATCTCAAGCTTGAGAGCTTCTATCACGTTCTCATAGTCCAAAGGTCCTCTGATGCAGAAGCAGGAACCCAAATCTTGTGTTCTGGGTCTCCCGGTTTCTTTCATGTACTGGGGAGGACATGGGAACTGAGAAGGGCTGAAATCCACCACTGAGGAGAGGATCCCCAGAACCTGGACATCAGCTTCCACTTCATTCCAGGTTTTGCAATTTCATGATTATTGTTAAGCTTTTTTTTTTTCTTTTAAGTTTTACCTTCTTTAGGAAACTTTCAGGACTCCAATTTTTCATTCATAAATGAATGAATGACCTCTCACCCCTTTTTTGTCAAATCACAGGTGTCACACAGAATAGAAAATCTCACCTTTGACCTACTCTACCTCAGACAGAACAAACCTACTAAAAAAAAATCAGTCTCATCTCGATTAAATATAAAATACTTAAAGGAGTGGAGAAGCTATAGCTTCATTTTGCTGAAAGGTGGGTTTGTTGAAATTTGTTGAGTCAGTCATTTAACCAATAATTTCAACATTCATTGAAGTCATTTCAACATTCATATCCAGTGAAAATCCCCTCCTCTTCACTCCTTCTCTCCAATGGGACTCCTTAGAAGCTCTCACAAGCATGAACTGAGGTTTTTCCATGCAGGAAAAGTAAACCCAGCTTGTCGGGAGGTGCTGACCTCGTCTTGTACAGCCTAATAAGATGTTGTTTTATTGTATGCTATGTGTAAGGCTGAATATACAGACTAGCGTGTGTGTGACCCTTATGGCTGTAGAAATTGTGTTCCACCTGACCTGAGGAAAGCCCCTGGCAGCTCACAAAAGATCCTCAAATATGAGGGAGAACTTCGGCTTTCTAGGCATCTTTGTCAAGTTGGTCAGAGCAATTGAGGTTTTGTGAATAGACAAAGTAAGAATTGCTCTAATTTTAAATTCTGTTTGAATTCTGTCATCTTATAGGAGCATGGAGGGCATAACACCATGGGAACCTTATCACTAGTGTGGCTGTTAGGTATAAGGCTCAATGAAGGAACCCAGTGTAAGACAAGCTCTCAGCTTGTCAGCGGTCTGGGCACCGGTTAATGTGTGCAGGGTGAAATTCTCCAGATGAGACACCATCTTTCCCTTCACCTGGATAATGACACTGTTTATAACACAGAGCTCGCACAAAGGGATGTCTCTCAGCTATAATCCTAAGCAACAGATAATAAACTCAACATAAACAGTACTGGCAGGTGATGGTTGGAAAAAATAAAATCCATCTGACAACATGTGCAAGCTCTCTACCCCTACCGGGGTAGGTACTCCTGCTTGTCAAAGGGGTGCTGGTGCTTATTTCAAAAGCATTTAAATTCCCCATGTTGAAGGGGAAAAGGAAAAGCTGCTATTAATTATGAGTAGAATTTGCTACATCACTGATTGATGGAATAAAAAAAAACATTTTTGTCTCTTGAGTTCACAAATCACCAAATTAGAGAAAAAAAAGTGAGTTATTGCCCTACCTGTTTTGAGAGTTCTACGCTCATAAGTACATGAATTTACTAGAACATTTTCCTTCTTTCTCTTTTTTCTTTTAAGAAAAAAAAAAAAAAAAAGGAAGGGAATGACAGAGAATCTAGAAATATGTTAATGTCTTTCCTTCCTCAAACAGTCATGAAAATACATGACCATACTATACATACTATATCACTACTTCCAGCTACTCTGACTTATGTTATGGATAGCATGTTTATATAAAGCTAATCTCCACAAGAAGAAAACAAAACAAAAACCACAACATCAATAGTGAGGAATCAAATATCACCTAAATGAAACTAATCTCTAAAGTAGGCCAGACAAAAACTGGTAAAGCATCTTTATTATGAAGGGGTTTTTTTTTTAATATCAAGATTCGTGAGAATACAATTTCTCAAGCTACACAGCCAAAAAGTTATTAAGGGTGTGCTCTTCAAATAAGGGTGAAGGTAATTAAGCTGCCCAACCAAGGAAAACTGATCCAACATCCAGTTACTGATATTTATCAGTTTTGATTTCATGTCAGTGACTCCAAATCATGTAGCTCCAAAATTTATTTCATCTAGTTGCTGTTTTCAGCATGACAGAAGTGTAACTGAACAAATTACTGCTCATAAAGCTTCTACAATAAATGCTTTTTGATCACTGTTGAATTTAAGTTTTTTCACTTGTTCTGTTTTGTGTAGTGAGACTCGGATGATCCCAGGCAATCGTTGGTACTTTAGACTTTTGGCGGGTCTACTGAAAGTGCTCCTAGGTCAAAACAGTCCAAATGTCCTAAATGCTGCAGATAACTGATTTTGGGGATGGTTCAGTACTTACTCTACTCATCAGTGCAATCTAAAGGACATTCTTTCACATAGCTCACTGATCCCATAGATAGACAATTAATTAGTGCTATCTAATGAACCTTCATCCTAATCATTACTATATACCTAATGACACAGGCATGAAGTGTATCAGCTGAACTATACCCATTTTAATGAGTTTTCTTCACGTTTTCCTAGCCTTTCTCCATTTCCAAATGTACATGAAGTTCTGACATGGCAGCTAAGCCTGCTTCCAGTCTGAAATTTCAAGCCTTCTGTACCTATATCTGCTACAGCTGATAAATAACTTTGCACAACAGGAATGGTGAGTGCATGTCAGTCATGGCTTGTCACTTGTACACTGAGTCAGGCACATCCTATTCCCATGAGGACCCCTCTGCTGTTTGATCACGAGTATCTTATTATTGAACAACTTATTTTTAAGACACCTGAGTTTGAAAAGAAATCCAGCCTGTTCTTGGAAGTGGCATAACCTTCTCAGGAACTGAAGTGAATCAGGACCCTGTGTCTTGAAGACAGGTGCAACATTTGCCTTGTTCTAGTCATAGGAATCTCCTCTCTCCTGGCACATAGATAGGTGCTTTCATGCCCCACAGGAGAAAGCCTTGAGTAACGATCATCTTCCTTTTCTTTCTTCATTCATATTCTTCACTAAGGCATAGCCAACTCTTATGCCTCCCCTGGCAGGACATCATCTTCCTCTCCTGTTTACAGCACCGTGTATCTGTGGTCCCTATGCCTGTTCTGTAATTGCAGAAATACAGGCAGAGAGAAGGAGATTTGTTGTTTTGTGGGAAATGTCAAATTTCTGGCTGCTGCAACCTTGGAAGTTTCTGGCAGTTTCTCTGTTGAGGTTTGTCCATCCTTCCCTGAAATGCTGGTAAGACTCTGGTATGTGCTTCTCTAGGGTGACAGTGAAGATCTTGTCTATCTCCCATTTGTCCTCCTGGATGGCACATAGTCTGCTCACTTCATTTTGCTGGCAAGCCAGCAGAATATCCCTCCCACACAGAGCATCCATCCCACAGGTCGGACCACTGCCATTCCCAGAAACCTGGACAGTTCCATTCTCCCCCAGGGGCTCTGCCTGGGTCAAGGTCTCTAATGTGCCAAGGACAACAGCTCCAAACAGTGTCAGAGATGACACCTATTCAGGGTCTCTCTGCTTTCCTGCTGCTCTTGCCTACGGGCAGATACCTGCTCCTGAGTGCGTTGGTACCTGCATGATCAGTGGGTAGTTGTACACAACCAGCTTGGACACCCCTAACTGGGGAATGGCCAAGGAAAGCCAACTTAGAGCTGGCAAAGCAAAAGCCTTCAGGAGCTCTGAGAAGTCAGTCCTCACTGGCAGTGGCACATCACCAGGAAGGAACCAACAAAAGGTGAGACCTGAAGAAGCTACCTGAGACCTGCAAAAATTAGCTGTGCTCACCAATTACAGTACTGAATAATATACAACACCATGAGGATGCCCATCAGTTCTTCAGAGTAAAAAGGTAGTATTCAGTGTTCCTGTAAACTCTGTAGCAAATAGAAACTTTGCCCTTAAACTGCCACTTAACTGAGGCCCATGGCTTGTCAAGATTTATCTCCATTGTTAATATACATCTACAATATTAAACTACAGGGAAAAAAAAGTATTGCTTGCAATTATTCACTGACAGAATCTTCACCAAACAGCTCATAATCCTTTTGTGAGGATATCTACCTGTCCCTATATTTCTGCCAAACCCTAAGTGAACCGTGAAATGTAGCTTTTTTTCCAATGCAATATATGCCTTATTTATTCTACTGCTGTTCTATATATATGAAATGCACACTGTTCAAAGAATTGCATTGTTGTCATTGGAAATAATGATCTAAATATATTCCGGGACTTAATCTATAATTCCCTGAGTGTTTTATAATGTGCAGGAGGTAGAATAAAAGATCTTTAAGATATTTTGGTGGAAATATACATTACTGTGTCTGTACAGATTTCTTCAGGCAGGTCTTGTTACCAGAATTCTTTAATTTACATTTCTGCTGTATTTATGTGCTATGTTTTCGTGCTGCTTCGCCTAGTTTGGATATTAGTAAAGTGCAGTAAGAGACATTTTTATGAGTTATACCCTGTGAACTAAAGGAAAGATAAATTAAAAATTGTTATGCAATATTTATTAATGTTTCAATGCACAAAGAACAATATCTGATTTCCAGAGCTCTGAAAAATGAAACCTTTAGAAATATGGATTCAGTTCTGATGGCCATACAAAGAGTAATTTAGGTTTGATATGATTACGGGAAAGTTTCAGCTCTTCCAAATAAATATACTGCAGGTGACAGACTGAGTAACTTCTTTACTTTTTTTTTTTTTTAAACAGAATTTGTTTGTTATTCTGGAAATCTCACTATTTATGGGCGTAGAAGCGCTAAGCAGATGGAAATCATGCCAATTCCACAAATGCATTTATTATTAACATGAGATATATTGTGAAGAATAAGCTATTGGCTTTAGAAATGCTTCATCATTTTAAGACACCTTTAGAAAGAAGACATGAGTCTCTCATGCTTTAGGTACATGCCTTATAAAGCAGTAATAAAACAAGGTGGCAAAAATGGTTTGGGGGCTTTTTGTCAGGTTTTTTTCAGTGCAAAACCAATACTTTTTACTATCCTTTTCTCTGGGAAAGGAGTTGTAAGCCACACATAGGGGAGGACAAGTCCCTATCTACATCTGCAAAAAATAGTCCTGCTTTCTCCTCCCAAACCTTCCATACATCTGAACTGGGTCCTATCAATACTCTCTGGGTATATTCAGTAAAATTGAAAACTGTGAACAACACATGCTGTCAGTTCCCTCATAGCATACTTTGCTGACAGCTCTGTAAAATTAAGTATAAATGAATATTAATGTTTGCAAATTCAAAGCATACATCCTACTTAAATAGGTATCAGGCCTACCCTTAGCGAATAGTCTGGTTGTTTAAAGTTGCCTACTTCACATAGCTGATACTGTAGAAAGACGAGATAAGTGTTTACAGATTTTTTTTTTAAAGAAGATAAGAGAAAATTTGAGAACAGTTGATCTCCAGCTTTGCATCTGGCCACCTGCTTGCACTATGAGAAGCAAGCAGCCAGAAGCAAAACAGAAGTCTATTAAGCCAAATATTATGTGTTTATTGGTAGTTATTTGGGGAAAGAGCACTAGGAAAGGAGAGGACAGTGATTCTTTCTCCATCACTCCTTCCCAGCTTTTGCCAGTCTGTAGTTCAGGGACTTCCTGAGCAGAAATTTAAGCCGCAGCATCACATTTAACCACCCTCCAAAGACTTTTCCTCCCTGGATTCTAACCCATTTTTTCCTCATGCTTGCTATAGAGCTGAGTAATGTTAGGATTTTTAATTTTTCCATTTGTTTGGTATCCAATGAGAAAGTCCCTTTCCTTCTTCCATTGCTGCTGGCTCTGGATGCATGTTTAAGATTTTATCAGCTCCAGCACTAAAGGAACTTAGTGAATGAAAACATGCTTTTTTTCACTTTTTTTTTTTTGCCATTATATTAAGGAGGAAGAATGTGTGCTTGTCTAGCTGACAGAAACAAAGTGGTTATATCTGCTGCAGCCTGCTTTCTTATCTGCTGCTTTCTATTGTTTTCAGAAAAAAAAACCTTTCTAATGGGGAAAGACCTAGATAAAAAACAGAGAATAAGGACTGGTGCAATTCTAAAGGACATTTATCTGTCCCTGGATGTTAAAGCCATGACCCCATTTGTGAACAACAATACGTGAATGAGATTTGTGGATGTTCAGTATGTTACCACAGCACAGAGAATACCCATAACCTTCCAGGTAGCCTGAGGGATAAGAGCCACAGACGCGCTCCCTGCATGTTTCATCCTAAAGACAACAGAACCTATTGAATCTTCAGTTTTCATATATGAAGTCCCTAACGCCAATCCCAAGGTCACTCTTTCTTCATCCAACATCTTCCCCTGGGTGCATTTTGCTCACATTTGAACTGTTTCTCCTCTCATGGGAAGCCTCCCCTGTGCAGATGTGGTCTGCTGGAAAATAAAATAGCCTGCTTGGAAAGACTATGGACTGCAAGCCGGGCAGATTCCAGTGGCTTGATCATAGCAAGTGGTTCATGCCTAGTAAAGCAAACATATGAAAGCTGGAAGAAAAAGAACCCAAGTTAAGAATTCTATTTGGGAAAGGGAAAGAGAATGGAAATTGTTCTACAGGCCTAACAGGTATTTGGGTTTTATTACTGTATTATAATTTATTATATGATATATGACAATTATATGACATATGACAATGATAAATATATTATTCTTATATTATTATTGTTATTACATTATCATTTACAATATTTTATGTTATACTCATTTTTTATAATTAGTCCATTCTAGTGGAGTCTACAGTCAGCTTCAGTATTGGCCAAAGATGCAGTACCACTAATTCAGGTTTTGCAGGACAGGTTGTTGACCTCATACGCTGCCACAAGTACACCTTACACCACCAATGGCTGCGTGACTCAAATCAGAGCGTGTAGACTACCACCTATAGAGAGTCTCCAAGGACTCCATGTCAGTCAAGGGTCTCCAAGGGGTCCCAGTGTTTGCAATCAACACACCCTGGTGCCTTTGTGGGCAGGGACCAAACATTTCTACGCCTTGGTCTCCTGAAAAGTGCCATGATATTCCTTTTTCCCTCTGTATTTACTAAGTTGTTGTAATTTGTTAGTACATTTTACACAGCTGTTATTAACCAGCTGGTTATGACTGAGATTGGTGAGAGTCACGCACCACAGTGCAACATTTAAAATGAGAAACGAAAGTTCAGACTTTCTGGCACTGACTGCTTACATACAAATTTATTTCCTGAAATAATAATATTCACATGATAGAAACCAAACAAAACAAAGCACAACAAATGATGGTTCTACCTGATAGTTGCTATTGTGCTTCAAAATGAAAGCATATTTCACTGAAGTGGTTTTGCTGTGAGATGGCATCTTTAAAAAATAGCTATTGGAAAGGAACTGTCCATTTAAAATAATAATCACATACATACCTGTGACTGGACTGACAATGAAAGAGAAGGCCTTGAGATAGTCATAAACCTAAGATAGATTAATTTGTCTGGATTATGATACTGTTTTCCTACACTGC
Source organism: Eurystomus gularis (assembly GCA_013400335.1). Classification (NCBI taxonomy): domain Eukaryota; kingdom Metazoa; phylum Chordata; class Aves; order Coraciiformes; family Coraciidae; genus Eurystomus; species Eurystomus gularis. The sequence continues at coordinate 31,163 of VZZY01005215.1, read as the reverse complement.
CCTTGCAAAACCGAATTATGCATCAGGTGATTACATATCATTTATCAGATTGCTTCCCTCTGCCATTCAGGAGCAGAAGAACCAGAGCAGTACTAGCTCAATGGCACATGAGCTTCTTGAGGTCTAAATTGCAGGAGGTTTTCAGCCTGAAAGAAAATACACAACAGATTTTCTTCATCATGCCGCTCACTGTCCCAAATCTGTTAACAATGATCTGGTTTCCCACACATTTCTTACTGCTTTCTCTGTTTTTCTGCTGCAGCTTTGCTGTACATTTATCTAGCTTTTTGTTAAACCATGCAATGAACAACCACTACATGACAAAATTTCTTAATTGCTAATGCCAGGTCAACCATAATTATTATTTTTTGCTAATATTATTTTCCGGAGATGCCTCTGATTCTTTAAAAAAATGGGAAAAATGGGCTGCCTCATTATGTATTTTTATATTTGTCTTCAATTGCAGAAATTCTGCCCAGTGGAAAAGGATCTGGGGGTGCTGATCAACAACTGGCTGAAGATAAGCCAGTGTGTGCCTAGGTGGCCAAGAAAGCCACCAGCATCCTGGCTTGTATCAGCACTAGTGTGGACAGCAGGGCTAGGGCAGGGATTGTCTCCCTGGACTCAGCACTGGTGAGGTCTCCCCTTGAATCCAGGGTTCAGTTTTGGGCCCTTCACTCCAAAAAGGACATTGAGGTGCTGGACTGTGTCCAGAGAAGGGCAATAAAGCTGATGGGGGTGGTCTACAGCACAAGTCTTGTGAGGAGCAGCTGAGGGACCTTGAGGTTGTTGAGCCTGGAGAAAAGGAGGCTCAGGGGAGACTTTCTCAGACTCGACAACTCCCTGAAAGGAGGTTAGAGCCAAGCAGGGGTCAGTGTCTTCTCCCAAGGAACAAGCAATAGGACAAGAGGAAGCAGCCTCAAGTTGTGCCAGAGTCCTCAAGTCGGACATGAGGAAAAATGTCTTCCCCAAAACGGTTGTCAAGGCCTTGCCCATGTCAGTGGTGGAGTCCCATCCCTGGAGGTATTGAAAAGCCATGTAAATGAGGTGCTAAGGGACAAGGTTTAGTGGTGGATTTGTGGGGTGGTGGACAGTGCTGGGTTAATGGTTAATCTCAATGATCTTAAAGGTCTTTCCAATCTAAATGATTCTATGATTTTATGAAAGATTCTGTGAGTGCCAATGTGCATTCGAATTATCAGGTACTCTTGCAGCCCACAAGCTCATTCAAGGTACAGTGACAAAAGTATATGTCATTTTTTAATGGTAGTGGAGTAGCTAGTATTTTGAGCTTACATGAAAACAATAATAGTATTTGTCTTCCCCTGCCTCCAAAACCTCCTCTGTCGGCCCAAACGGGGGTATTGCCATAGCAAAAAGTGGCACACAGATGTTTTTTTTAAACCTCACATCACCAAGTCCCTCTTCAGCTTTTCTCTGTTGTCCTGCTGCAAGCAGTCAGCTCAAGCTATTAAAACACAATGGGAAAAAGGAATAGCCAAGTCCCCAGTATGTGGCACTGACTAAGAACTATCATACTGGCATGTGAAGAGGCACAAAAAGGATGGACAATATATAAGTGCTAGTTTACTAAAGGCATCATACAATCATTCTGGTTGGAAGAAACTGTGGTGAACTGACCCACATATTAGGAATATTTTTGCCTTATTAAAACAGCGAACAAAGAACTCTAATTCCCATAAATCAATTCGGCAAATCCTCCAGAAGCCAGAAGTGTGATAACACAAGACATAATTATTGGAAAAGTAAACAATCACTCTCTTTTCCGCCTTACTGCACAAAGGGATCACATTGCTCCTGCCAAGCACTGCCGGAGAGGAGTGAGAAGGAGGGGAGGGGGGGAACTGAACTGAACTGAACTGTCAGTGCAGCCCCCTGAAAAAAACCAAGCAGCCAGAGAGGAGGGAGCAGCCGCTGCGGAGAGCTGGGCAGAACTGCTGACTCCCACCACTCTAGGAATCCGGGGGAGAGAAAAAAGCCGCCGCCACCACAACCGGCCGTAAGTTGCACAATCGCTGCCACCGCCGTGAGCTGCTGCCGCGAGCCAAAACTGAAAGAATCCAGAAAAAAAGCTGCAAGCTGCAGCAAGAAGAAGAAATTGCGACAAGAGACCGCTGGAAGCCGCGTGCTGCAGAAAGCCGCCTCCGAAAGCCGCATCGCCAAAAAAAGCCACTCCAAGCTGGGAGCACCATACCAAAAAAAGATTGCAACAAGATCAAGTCCAACCATTACGTTAGGTCACTCCCAACCCATGCCCCTAAGCACCTCATCTCCACAGCTTTGAAACTCCTCCTGCGATGAGCATTCCACCATTGTCCTGGGAAGCCTCTTCCAGGGCTTGACAGCCCTTTAGGGGGAAGAAATTGTTCCTCATGTCCAACTTAAACCTCCCCTGGTGCAACTTGAGGACATTTCCTGTTGTCTTGTTGTTTGTTCCTTGAGAGAAGAGACCAAACCCACCTGGCTTCAACCTTCTTTCAGGGAGTGGTTGACAGCGAGAAGGTTGCCTCTGAGCTTCCTTTTATCCAGGCTCAACAATCCAAGGTCCCTCAGCCACTCCTCACAAGACTTGTGCTCTAGACCCTTCCCCAGCTTTGTTGCCCTTCTCTGGACCTCCTACAACCCCTTGATGTCCTGCTTGGAGTGAGGAGCCCAAAACTAAACTCAGTATTTGAAGTGTGGCCTTACTAGTGCCAAGTAGAGGGGTATGATCCCTGCCCTAGACCTGTTGGCATTCAAAGCACACTGACATCTTCACTGGGCTTCAGGCTTGGTCCAGATTGCATCAATGATGCCTGAGCATAGTGTTGCCAGTTACTATTTTTCAACATGCTTCTTTGACAAAGTATATTAACTCCAACCTACAACAATGGTATTTTTCTATGTATTAGTGCCTGTTGAACAAAGAACACTACCCCAAATTAGATTGTATATTTGTTAAGTTAGCTGTAGCAAATCTACATTTTCAATTAAGGAACACTTTAAAATTATAATTAGATACAATAAACATGTTTAAAGCCCATCTCCATCCATCTCATAGAACAGCTATTGATGAGGGGACACTGGCCTTTCTCTTCCATCTGGATCACTCCCAACTGAGGCAGCAATGAGGTGAAGTCAGTGCCAGGAGAAGACAGAAACCCTCCAGAAGCATCTGTCTCTTGAAGATTTTACTGACTCCCCCGAAATTACCGTAAGGACAAAAATTAAGCTGGTGGTTTTGGCATACAAAATATATATTAGATTCCTTAGGAATAAAACTCTTCCAATGAGGAAAGATTTCAATGAATGTTTGTATGAATATTTAGATGTTTTCACAATAAATATAAGGAATTATAAAAAGTGCCTTTTCCCTCTTTAGCATTCTCAAATATGTATCTGTTTAAAAAACAAAACAAAACCTAAAACTGAACATATTCAGAATTAAAATGTTTACTGTGAGTTCATCTGTGGGATAATAACACACAAAAGTGAGCAGTTGTATATTTTGATGTACCTTATTTACACCCAAGGAAGACACTGCAAATGTTCTAAAATCCTGTAAATAAAAAAAATAAAAAAAAGAAAGAGCCTTACAGTTGTGTGGCATTTACAATAATACTGGTCAAAATTTTGTACCTGAAATGCAAATTCATTGCAAAAATACGAAACATACATTTTTAATCCTATCAAATATCAAAACTATGGCTGCAAATTGAAAGTAAACTAAAAGACACACCATGATTTTCATTCTAATACTGTAAAAGGAGCAAAAGGCTGAGAAGACTGAATTTTTATTTTTTATATTCAATGTGTTCACCTTTTTTTACTATGAATGAGACACTCATTAAAACATTACAAGATTTTTAGTAGATGATCTAATATGACTAAAAACAGGATTAAAAAAAAGCATTTCCAGTGCTTGTCAGCATCAGTTTTCTTATCAAATTTAATACAAAATAGCTAATGAGGGCAACTCAGCCCCACTAACACTGTTCAAAATGCAAACTTGGTTTTCAGCATACTCCCCTCCATATTTAATATGATGATTACAAGAAAAGTTATGCTCCAATATGTTAATTTCATCTCTGTTTTTTTGCTGATGTTATTCTTCATTTGAAGATTACTGTCAACCTCTATTCCACGGGTGATCAAAGTGAAGCATCCAGTTTGTACCAGATGCCATCATACAAAATTACATTTAAGAGATCTCCAACATAATTAAAAACTCTGTATAAACCATCTCAAAGAAAAAGACATACTGTACCAATTCTCCACTCTTTAAACAACTTCTGGGAAGGTGACAAAATGTGACTTAAAACTTAGGCTAAACGTGGCATCTTCTTCCTTCAAAGTCATAATTAATTATCTCACCTGAAAATCACTGTAAACAGGAGACTGCAGGTCTGCTTTTGCATACTGAGAGATATGAGTTCATCATCCCCACTGATGCACAGGAAGACCACGGCAAACTCTGGTAAGCAATCGGATTTTGGACAAGAAATGCAGGTGTGGAATGTGTTTATGGTACTGAATTTGCGGTTAGGACATATTCTTTCATTAAATGCTGTCATGTATCATGTAAGCAGCTGAAGTCATGCAGCAGGACTTGTTCCCTGGTTGTACTGCACTGGTCCCAGAGGGGACTCCCAGTCAGAAGTGGGGCCTTTTTCTCCCACTGCAGTGCTGGGAATGTGTGAATGCCAGAAGAGAAGAGATATGGATGAATCAACCCATGTTATATTCCCAAAATCCAGCCCAAAAGGATACTAAGAAGAAACTAGAGTGCTAGAGAGAAAAGCCTCTGTTTCAGAACTGAATATTTTAAATTTTTTTGTATAATGTTCTTTTTTTCTATCACTTTATTGTAGTTTTTGAACAAAACCATTGTTGCCTGGTACTAAAGCTCAGACGTCATTCAGAGAGCAAGAGATAGTGCAATACCAGTCAGATCACACCAATATATGTTCCCCAGCTTAGAGAGGTCCAGGCCTCAGAGTCCAGCTATGATCCTGACCTTGCCTCCCCAGAATTGCTCCTGGGCACACAGGAAGCCATGAGCAGATGCAGCTAGCCTTGAGAACCCAAGAGAAACCCACTGGCTTCATGAGACATCAACTGTCACTGGCACATCACCATGTCCTCAAATAACTGTCAAGAGTTAGCTACCAAGGTAAGGTTGTCTCGTGTTGTCTGTTTTTATTATACAAATCACAAAGGTACTGTATTGACTTAATACCACAAAAGACTCTAATTGAAATGCATCCAACTGATGGCCATGTCAAGAATATGACTATAAGCAGCTTCTACTGTTTATAAACTTGAAAAGAGATGAAAACATCCGGTCTGGCATGTAAAAGGGCTGCCAAATCCATCTTGGAGAGTAAGTTAAAAAGTTGGTATTCATTAACCCTTCTCTATTGACTTTTTTAATAAAATGAGATACATTCTGGTCCAACCTACAAGCCAGATTTATTTCTTTTTAAATGACAAAGAAATGGAAAATACAAGGCACTTGGCAAAGTATTTCTTTGAGTACCTTGGCAGCTTGTCATTGATAATGGAATTGTTGTCTTCAGCCCTTTGCAATTTAATTTACCCACAAAATCTACCACTTCTTCTTGCACATGTCTCTCCACAACGTGCCTATTTACCTGCCCAAACCAGGAAGAAATACATTAGATGATTTAAAGGGTAGCCTTTAATGCAATTTAAAGTCTTGCAAATTGATTTTCCTTAATGAACTTTATATCCTGTCATCCTGTCTTTTTTTCCTCTAGTACATTCAATTAGGCTATAATCAGTTATTAAGGGTTAGATAATGGAAACGTGACATCATCCACACTAGGCAGAAATTTTTGCAAGAGATTAATTAAAATCTAATTTTCACGCAAGACTAGACCATCTGAGGCAGAAGGTGCCTACGATAATNTTTAAAAAAAAAAAAAAAAAAGAAAAAAAAAAAAAAAAAAAAAAAACAGGAGAAAAAGATGTCCCAGAAAACCCAAGATGGGTAAATGGCTTGGGTAGATGTTGAGATGAGAGAGAACCATTCCTCTTGTGGGTACAAGAGAGAACTTTTGCACGTTCATTTAAGAAACGAAATGCACTGTATTCATCTAAACCACAGATGAAAAAATTTTGTGAATCGAAGCATTTCACTCCATTCCTGTAAAAAAGATGAATACATTTCTTTTTGGGTAAAAAGCCAGAGCTGTTCATGCAATACTTTCAGATAGACACACACACACACATTAGTAGCAGTAGTAGCAGTACTTAAAGCAGAGAGGCTTTTGTGCTTTTCCTTAACATTAACATCTGATAGAGAAGAGCTTTGGGCTCAAAATATGTATCTAATCTTGACTGAGAACACAGCTCAGCAATTCCATTTGCCCGATACCAATGGAGGAAAAATGTTGTTATTCTGCCAAGAAAATTGATCTATTTATCTGATGCAACATTCTCTGTCAGCATTTCTGTACTCTTCCCACTCAATATCAGCACAGGATGGCTGTTGAGGATTCAAATCTTCAGAGGTCAATATGTCAGATCCAACAAGAGGTTTGTTTTTCCTTCCCTCTATTTTTTTTTAAAAATAAGCGTATTCTAACTACTCTTAAAACTGACTGAAATATTATGGTTATATTAACAACTACGAACATAGTAACAACATCCATATTGCTGCAGCAATTTTGGAGACACTCATATTTCAGAAGCAAAAAAAAAAACCTCTCTTCAAAACAGCATCTCCAAAGCCAACCTATGAGCAAATTTTAGGACATTACTTCAAAGGGTAGAGGTAAAAGGCTAGAGGTAAAAAAAGCCTTCAAAGCCTACAAACAGTCCTTGCTCATGTAGCTAATGCTCAGCTAACATACCTTGTGACTTCTTTACTGGCCTCAACTACTGACTCTATTGGATTTTGTTTCCATTTATATCCAGGAAAAAAAGAGCCAAGCCTGAGGGTCACAATAATCCACAAAGATCTCTTTGTGGGGACTGGGATTGGAGTTGGTTCTTTTTTGGTCTTTTGACTCTTTGTTGACTCCTTTTTTGTAGGATTAAAAGTAAAACTCCAGCTTTTGTCCAGGTTTTCACTTATTAGATGGCTTTGAATCTGTCGGATGACTCTTTCTCAAAACGATGTATAGGAGCTATAGCTTTCATTCTATTAAAACATGTGTGCTCGACATCACATTTTTTTCCCTGGAACTTTCTAGGCTTTCTTTTTTCCCCAAATCTTCCAAGCATCCCAGTAACCATCTATAACCACAGTCTTAATTAAGAAGACAAGTGTTTTGGATCATTAGTCTAAGTCTGTTTGGAAAAATTGTTACAAAATTGTAACAGAGGTTTTCAATGACTGTATTTCTTCCCCAGAGATAAGGCAATTAAAGCTGTTTCACATAAAATCAGCCTTATCCCCATTGCCTCAGTACAGGTGTGCAGAAGTAAGAACAAATCAATATGAGAATCTATTCACAGGGAAAAAGGAACAAATATATCTTTATAATTACAATATGTAACACATTGCACAGCTGCATGCCTCGTGTGAATAGTTCTGATCTGAATGTAAATACATGCTTTATGCTGAGAGTAATTTAAAAGAGGAACCAGAAACACACATGGAGCAAGCCAGTGTTTTCTATATGCTTTTAAATATATGAGCCAAGTTATTCATATTTTCTCTGCATTACTGTGATATACTGAAGAGCAGCCTATGTTGTAATGTATGGTGCAATGGAAAAATAAAATAAGAACCAGTTAACTGGCCAAGAATCCATGCTCTTTATAGGTCTATCTACATTACCTAATGCAGGTATTAGTCAGGTGAGACAGACAATATATCACATAGGGAAGACATCTAGATTTAAAATGTGGTTGGTCAAAGTACTAGAGACCTTCAAAGACAAAGATTTCTTTGCTGGCTTCACATTTGCCCTTACACTGAAATGAACCCACGATCCAGCATCAGGGCTGCTTGGGGCATGGGTAATAGTAGGACTACTCTGGAAACTTGTTCAACACTGCCTTACATGTGCAAATATTGCTCATACCCATTCCCCCAAAACTGAACTCCCTCAATCCATAGAAACATGAAAAGAACAAGAGCAGTCTTTGCTGTTCCTCCATTTCCTTCCCTAGGAATTCCACCCTTGGGAGTTTGCTTATCCTCTCCTTCTCAGTGATTCTTAAGCCACACTACCTGGAAAACTCCACCTCCAGAGCAGTTCATGCTTGTCAGCTAGAGGGGATGGGCCCTTGTGCAGCAAAGGGCTGTTGGAGGAACAAAGGCACATGAAATATTCCCAGACTAAGTCCCAGGCCATTAAATTTCAACCACAGAAAGTCAATAACTGTGGAAAAAATATGCAAAGCATTGAACACTTTCAGAGAAATAGCTATTCTTCATAATTATTTTTTAATTTACTCTCTTCTGTATGAGAACTGAGGCCCTTGTCTCCTAGTCAGCACAAACTTTGCATTTCTTGATCTGCATCTGGGGCTTACTGAAAAATGAGCATGTTGATTACAACTCTCCCCCTCCCCTGCTCAGCCCCAGCTGCCGCTCTCCTCATGCAGTTCCAAAAACTAAAATGCAGAACCATTTACTTCCTTATTTTTATTATTTATTTTGCTTTTGTGAGTTCTCTCATCTTCTTTTTCAGTTCCCTGAACATTGCTGAAAGGAGCAAGCACGACACTTTTAGTTAAGTGCCCAGCTGCGTCCTAAGGACCATGGGGGAGAGGAGCAGCTGGGGCAGCACCACCATGATCTAATGATGGTAACAAGCCCCAAAGCCCCAGTTTTTATAGTTCTTCTCTCCCACCTCTTGCTGAGAGCAATGAAGTTACTAGAATCTGTGAGGGGAGGAAAATGGGGATGGGAGATAATGGGAAACAACTATTTTGTGTGCTCTCAGTGACTCCAACCCTTTGCAAAGAAATGCTGCGTTGGGTGAGACATACTTAGAGAGGTTGAGGCTCCCAGAGGTATTCTTGATTGCTTTTTCACAGCTCTCCCAAGAGGAACTCAGCTGTGTACACCACCTTCCAGGCAAACTATTCCCATATTTTCCTTTATGGTCAGTACATTGGGGTCTGCCCACTCTCCATTCACAGGAAGATGGGTCTTGTGTTCCTGCTCCCTTTCACTTCTGTTTTTGAGCTACAGCTACAGCAAAACCAAGGCAGGGAACAAACTTTTCTGATCTGTAGATAACTATTCCACCATGCAATGCAAGGCTGACATACTGTCTGGCTGAAGTAGGTTGACAAAAGACAGAAGTGGTTCAAAACAAACAAACAAAAATACAGAATCAAATCTTGCTCTTCCCCTACCTAACCCATCCTTTCGTATCACCTTATTCTAATAACCTTGAAACTTTGTGAGAGCATCTGGACCACAAATAAATATAAAAATAGCAGAAAGCTACTTGGTGGAGAAATCTAGTTCAAATAACATTGTTGGTTTTGCCATGGAAAATTTACTTCTAGGCTGCTAGTGAGAGCAACTCCCTGTTTACAGATGATTCACCTTCAGCAAGAAAGTTTTGCACATCAAATAACATCAGTCAAGAAGCTTTCTTTTGCATGGCAAAAATAACTAACATGCGATTCATTCTGCAGTGGATTAACTAAAGATGGTGCTTCAACAGTGTTATTGCCATGCCCTTCTCTCCACCCCTAGAACACATCAGAAGCTCATAACCTTTCATAAAAAACACTACTTCTTCATGAAAAAGTCCTACCTGCTCTCCCATTGATCAGCTCTGCACTGGTGCAGGCACTTTCTTTTGCTTTTTCAGTGTCATTTCTTCCCTAAAAAAAAAAAAATCCAAAAAAAAAAGTTACTTTCTACAGCATTGATCTCTGTTAGATGTTTCCATCCCAGAGATTCTCATTTTTCCCAGTGTTGTTTTGAGACTTGGCTGGATGGCTGATTTTTAATCAGCCTAGCAAGTCCCTTGGACATCTTACTGCCTAGCAGAGATTTACTTTAGGATTTTTGGGTTTGATGAAAGCATCAATGGGAAGGAGCAAGCTTCCACTCCCTTTGTAATTAATCACAGGTTAAAGTGCTATGTGGATTATATAGGCCTCAGGAGAGACATCACTTTGAATTTTCAGCAGAGCACACAACTCAAGACATACTTTGCTTTGTGTATTTGGCTAATAGAAGCATTACTCACTGAGCTGGAGATTATTATTTTTTCTGAAGTTTGAAAATAACCTTGATAATCTGTAGAAGATTATCTTCTGACATGAGCTCTACCTTTATAACTTGTAGAAAATTTGGTGCTATGTGAGTTTCTATATCATGGCAACCTGGCAAGGTACAACAGAAAATTCATATATAATTGTGTTTTTCAAACCAAGCACTCAGATATTTTTTTTTGACAGAGAGGTGGGTGGGAGAGTCATTCAGCACATTAATTTGTAGTGAAGCATATGGGTAAGTGTAGCATTACAGCCAACTACAACTCTTTCAAATTTATCAGGAAATATCGCTACAGCTTTTAACATCCTTCCCTGCTATGACTCCAGACTCATCCGTCGTTCACACCACAATAAGAGACAATTGGTTAATACATATCACCATCATAAGCAATACTTCAAAAGGTGTTAAATCTCCCCATAGGTGCCAGTTTCACAGATCCTAATAAGATTGACTTTGTTTTGCTTTTTATCAAGTGCTTTGAAATTCAAAGTCTACTGAAAAAAAAAAACAACTTTGAAATATAAGTTCTCTTAAATAGTAATCTATTTTATTGTAAGTAATAGGAACAAAAAAAAGAAGAATGAATCCAGCCTTAGACTGTTCTCTGCTACAGCAGCAAAGCCATTGCCTGAGCTGCTATTGTGCTATGGACGACATTCCCCAAAATGGGATCTACAGGGAAACAGCTACATCAATGCCTGAAATCCTTCTGGAGAAGGAACACCTGTGAGATGGTCAGTGAAGGTTATCTCAGAGGTACATAAAGCGAAATCTAAAATGCCCAAAAGCATCATTTTTGGCAGCTGAATAAAGCTAAAACAATTTAGCCATTTTGTTGTCTTTGCACAGAGCCAGACAAGACAGCCTTGGCTCTATTTATCCAGATTAACAGCAGCAAAACATGGCCCGTTAGGGAATTAAAGGTGCAAAACTACATTCCCAGCAGATCTGTGGAAAGATACACTATATGCCTTCTGGCTTCTTAAAAAATGTCAATCAGAATTAATGTAGAGATGCCAATCTGCCAATTTGGTCTTATACATATTCAAGAGCCTTTTAAAGATACCTGATTGCTGGAAAAAAAAATTAATCTGATTATGTGTCTACAGGTTCAAAGATATGAATGAAAAACTAAGAATGTAAACATTTTGGAAAACGGTTCAGGGAGAGAAAAAACCCCTCCTGTGACTTACGCATACTGCTTTTATTAGCAGTGCAGAGTAACTGTCCTCTTCCTTTCCTTCTTCTTTCCTATAACCAACAGCTTTTTTTTTCTTTAACTGGACTTTCTTCTTCAATCATTTTAAAACACAGAAATGGTACAAACACTGACAATAACATGTAAATGGGATTTCAAATAGCCAAGCATGAAATGCAGAAATATGGAAATACTTTGTCTTTCAATTGCCTTTAACAAAATGCTGCTTTTTCTGTAGATCAGTTAATGCTTGGTTTACTAAAGAAATGCAAGAGATAATCCAGTAATACAGGTCAGGTCCCATGGCTTTAATGTTGCTTAATTAGGTTAAATAAGAAGGAATGTAAAACAGCTATGGCTACATATGAAAACTCTGAGTAGCTCCAGACATACCTAATGGAAGAACTTGGGCTCCAGTGACTATCAATAAATCTATCTTATTTTTAAAGAAAAATTAACAAACATTAAAAGCACATGAATCACACTTTTCTTAGAGTGTTAGAGTGACAATTAAAGATGCCACATTGCATCACAGCATGTTTCGGAGTCTGAGTATCTAAGATTATTTTTTCTTCATTGCATTAAAAACCTAAGATTTGAAATATTTTTTATGCTAGTAAAATGATTAAATATTTGTATTATTTTAAAATAATGTGTCGGTTCACCACACTTATCTTTATATTTTCTGTAAATGCCATTAGAATAAACTAAAATTTTCTAATAAAAACTACATTCTAAATGAATTTTTAAACTGATGGAAAATTAGAGAGTGATGGAAATTTCCAGATCTGGAAATTTCTGTTAATTTAAAGACAAAATAAAAATGAAGAACCAGTAAGAACAGTACTTCCAGCAGACAGCTTGAGCTTAAAAAAAAAAAAATCAGCATTAACAGCAGGTACATGAAAATAAGTCACTGTCTCCAAAATGCATTTTTGCTTCTCACACGGCTATGATACCAAAACCAGTTGCAGATCTTCAGGTCTTAGAGGCCACAGAGTTCTTGCTACTCCTATTTAAGATCCTCTCTGCCCCGAAGTCAGCTGGGCTGCCAAGGGAGAACCTTGCACAGAGGGGCAGTTAAACAATTTGTCTCCTGGGTTCAGGACAGCTGTTTGACTAACCTAAGGAAGTATATTTCCCCTTTCCAGTGCTCATCATAATGGCATCTTTGGACTATGTTTTTTCACACGTTTCATGATTACAACATCAATTGATGCTGTGAGCGTAAGTGTGAGGTGGGAGCGTGTATCTTCTTCTCACTGGAATCTAACAGTGACATGTTCTTCAGCTTCTGACAAAAAAATAACTATTGGTCAAGCAGTTCCCTTTAGGGTAGTGTGGTTATCACAGTCCTCGGGTTATTTGCTTTTTGAATAAACATATCTATCCCATTTATCTACCTACAAATACTATCTTCCTAACCTGTGATGAGCATTTGAAGACCTCTTACCTACGAGAAAAGAGATTATTTCCAGTTCACTTTCATGCATGGCACAGGCTCTCTGCCAGTGTCCTGGTTCGGCCAGGATACAGTTAATTTTCACCAGGAGTTGGGAGGAAACCATAGCCAGGCTATTCCATACCATGCTGACATCATGCCCCATACACTTTGGTGAGTACAAGCCCGGCTTTTTCTCACCCGGGTTGCCTCCCCCCGAATCCACCTGGTCTGTACACTTTGTATCTCTTGTTTCATACGTTGTTATCACTGTTGTTGTTGCTCTGATTGTTCCTTGTGCATTGCTGTATTAAGTTCTCCTTATCTCAACCCATGGGGTTTGTATTTTCCTCCCTCTCCTGTTCCCATCCAAGGGTGGCGGGGGGGCAGAGGCCACATAGTGCCTGGATCCCAGCAGGGTCTAAACCACCACAGCCAAGCTGAGCAGCTTTGTTTCTATTTGTCTTGTTTCTCTTTCTAAAACCCAAAATCAATATGTTGCTTTGCACATTCCTGAAGAGGTACGAGCTGTGCACACTACATTCTGGAGATTCCAGCAAGGCCAGACCACATCTCAAGCCTGTTTTGCATTTCCCTGTTGGAGGAGATGGCACAGGAGTTGGAGCACAAGGGTCCAAGAGTGCTGAGGTCTTCAGCCCTGGCTTGGAAAACCCAAGCAAGGGAGACCTCAGTACAGATGCACAGCTGCAAGCAGATGAATGTGAGTTGCCCAAGGTTTTAGGAAGGTTTTGTGGCCTGTGCTGAGCCCCGGGCTAGATAATTATAAAGCAAAGTGGTTTAGATCTTCATGATAATACATACCACAAGACCATGTTGTAGATGCGCCCTCAGTTTCATTTGATGCTTAAATGCCATTTACATGAATGAAAGCTGCTTTATGAATAATATTTCTAGGTCACACCTAACTAAATGATTGCTGCATGTAGTGTTGGTCATCTTATAAATGCAGCGACTCATGTCATGCATTTTACTGACTTTATTGTGGGCAATTCTATGTACAGTTACATTTGATGGGTCTATTTTTTCCTGAAGGAATAAATGAGACCTTTTTGGTTGTATCGCCTCCCAAGCAGATGCTGACAAACAGTGAGGCCAGAATAATCATGCCTCAGATTCAAAACTTCGTCTACAAACCACAACCATTTCACCTTATGAAAGTAGCCCTGGACAGACTGAATCCAGTTCCTGCTGGTATTGCTCATTTGTCTTCGAAGGGCCACATATGAATCATCTGTTTCCTAAAGACTAGTATGAAAAAAAAGGTTGGAGGCTGATTGATCTTCTAGAGAAAGACCGTGGAAAACACAGGTTGTCACCCCAGTTTTTCCAATATATCCCATCTCTTCTGCCTAATATGCCCAGCACAACAGAAACAACCTGTGTTTCCAGCACAACAGAAAACCTGGACTTTATACTTACTGGAGTAATGCAAATAAACAAATGTTTTAACTTTTTAAGATGTCTAGCAAGATAAAAAGAGTCAAATATCCCCACAAGATAAATCATCATTTGTCTTCTGGAATAACTTGCAGTAGTTTTCCACAAGCAAGCCTGTAAAATTTTCTTCTTCTTTTATTTTTTTTTTTTTTTAGGAGCTGCTCTTTTCCACCTGCTTCCATTTTAATGTGTTCTCAATATCAGTTATTTTTACTTCATCTCTAAGAGGCAAATAACTAAGATGAACAATAGCTCTTCCCTTCACAAACAAAAATATGATATCGCTAGTGGAAGAAAACATGGAAAATTGCCATAGAAATAAAATCTCAGCAAGTGTTTTCATTTGTCAAATTTGCTCAGCAAGAAGGTCCTCAGTAAAGAAAATACAACCCATAAAACCAGTACCATTTGTTGCAGAGTGTAAGTACTAGGCTGCATTTGTTCTTAATTTTTGCATATCAGAAAATGATGATTACACACAATCAACGAGGAAGTGGCAGATTCATAGAAACAGCAAGAATCCCCATCTTTTGCTGGGCATTGTGGAAGTCTGTGAAATTCTGCAAACTTGTAAACCTCTCAGCTGAAGCACTAAGCTAGGTTAATCTGTACCATTGACTCAGTAGCTATGGAGCAGCTGATGTTTCAGGAAAACACGAGGAAAGAAAATGCCATGCTAACTGCATTAGTTCTTCACAAAGATAGGTCCTTCATGACCTTTCATCCTCTAATTGGTTCACACTGTGAAAAGTGTACTTATCTTCATCCTGGCCTTGAGCCTTTCAGTGCAAACGTTACTGATTTTGCTTTTCAGATTGTATGCATTCCTTCCCTGAAACGAGTACATCAATCAGGACCGAGAAATAAGAAAGAAAATGCGAGTAAACTGCGTGTCTTCAATCCTAGGTATCTCAAATTAGCTGCTTAAGGCCACATTCCTGATCTCACATCCAAGAAAATTAATTAGTAGGATGGCCAAATCCATCAGCACTGGTGAAGCTTCACCTTTAACACTGTGTTCAGTTTTGGGCCACTCACTCCAAGAAGGACATCGAGGGGCTGGAGCATGTCCAGAGAAGGACAGTGAGGCAAACAAGTCTTGTGAAGAGTGAGTGAGGGACCTGAGGCTGTTTAGCCTGGAGAAAAGGAGGCTCAGGGGAGACCTCACTCTCGACAGGTCCCTGAAAGGAAGTTGGACCCAGGTGGGGGTTAGTCTCTTCTCCCAAGGAATGAGTGATAGAACAAGAGGCCTCAAGTTGTTCCAAGGGAGGTTTAGATTGGGTATTAGGAAAAAAGTCTTCTCCGAAAGGGTTGTTAAGCAGTGGACAAGGCTGCCCAGGGCAGTGGTGGAGTCCCCATTCCTAGAGGAGTTTTAAAGCCATGTAGATGAGGGACATGGCTTAGTGATGATCTGGCAGTATTGGGTTAACAGTTGAATGTGATGATCTTAAAGGTCTTTTCCAACCAAAACGATTCTATGATTAAAGCAGTTGTACAAAGAGTATGCGGATGCAACCTGACAGTCTAAAATACTGCTACTCCACTGTATGGAGACATGCTGAACAATTGGAATTTATTTGGAGTTCTTCATTCCCATCGAGGTAAAAAAGCAATATTCTATTTCAACAAAGAATACATGAAATAAAAGGGCAGGACTAAGGAAGCAGATGTCAAGAAACTAATGGAAAAGCAGACAACAGAAAGAGTTAAGACTAAGAGTGGAAATGAGAAGAATAAGGGACTTGTTTATGTAAATTCATGGAAATTACAAAAAAGCCCACAAAACAACCTACCAAAAAGAAGCTCTAAACAGAAAGCAACGGAAAAGCAGTAAATATGTAGATGGAGATCCACAAAAAATCTTAAGAAAGCTCAGAAGTTCTTTGGTTTTCAAAATCAAAAAGATTTTGAGCTTTTCTTACTTAAAATTATGCTAAAAAATCAGGGCCTTTAGCTATTCACTACTTTTTCTTTCAGAACATAACTTCTTTCTCCCCCTTCCTTCTTTAAATTCATCTTTGTGATGCTGAGCCCAACCCTTTTATAAAAAATGCACACAGAACGCTTCTGAAGTACCATCAGGCAAGTGCTGGAGCCAGTCAACTCACTCTAAAGTAGAATAAGAATATCTTCAGATGGCTGGGACAATGAAGAAAAATTTGTAATTGTCCCAAACATCCATTCGCTAATACTAGAGGTGTAGGGTACTATTGAAATACTAAGACCTATAGGATGCATAATGTGTTGACGTATTCCAATGACACTGTTTCCAGGAGAGGTTTACTAACGTGCTAGAAATAGGCAGTATGCTCGCTGCTTTCCTGAACTGTGGCAATCCACTTCACACCAACCTATGGATCCAATTAATTTGGAGCTAATGGAACACTATGTTCAAAGGAATTCTGAGGAGCTCACAAGGAAGAGGATTCTGGACTGTCCTGGAGATTCCCCCAGGCAGTTCCTGTTGTTTGCAGGCCAATCAATGTTGTGGATAGACAATCCTCTTGTCCTATTGTTCATAGAACACTCACTGCTTAAATTTCTTGATTACTCTCATAAGTTGAGGTCATGCAGTCCCCACGTCAAGTCCAGACAGCTGCTGCTGCAGGATCAGCTGAACTGTACCTAGGTAAGATACTTGTAGTTAGTAAAAATGATTCCTACAGAGTCAGGAGTGAACAGTCACACCAACCAGACGTTTTTCGTGTAGCTAAAGCAGGTAGGGGAGTGTTTTGTGCCTCGTTTAAGGTAATAGTTAGCAATGGATCATGTGTTCACTGTAGTGGTCACACAGGACCACAAGGCAGGTTTGAGGAGTCTGGATTGTATTGGAGGTACCAGTGCAAGGACCTTCATGAACTCTGTCACTACCTGGAAAGCAATTGACCAACCTGTTTGAGAGGTGTGATTCTCCACATAAGCATTAACCTGGTCAAAAGATTCCAGCAAAATAATTTGGGGTTTGTTTTTTTTTGCAGAGTACCCACAGCAAAGACTGTGGTCTATGGGCTCCTGTTACAATTCTGCTACTTATTTCCATCTTGCCAGGACCAGATCCTCTCTTTCAGCAGCAGATGGAAACAAATCATCACTTTAGACAAGGAAGCAGCTATGGAGCTGCACTGCAGACATAAAATAAATTCCTGCCATAATATTAGAGAAGATAAGATAGAAAGATATTCATAGAAACCACTGTTCCCTGCACAGAGTTGTCTCCCACACTCTGGTGCTCAGAAAGATCTTACTAAGCCATGCTGTCCATATAGAGGAGACACATAGCATCTCGGACAGGTCCAGTATTAATGATGCATCATTTTTTTCTTGGTGAAAGGGAGGAGGTGTTTTATCTTCTAGCGTGAGATTTACCCAAAAGAAAACTTTTACTGAGTAGGAAGCATTACAGTTCTGTAGCTGCATATTTTAACCTGGTTCCTAAGTGTTCAAGTCATTATAAATCCACTGACTTCAGCAGAGCTGTGCAGTTACGCCAGCTATGAATCTAGCTGTTCTCTGTTTAAGTACATTCCAAACACTAAAATCCTTTTAAAAGTAAGTCGTCCAAGTGATGTTTGCCTGCATATAAATCAATTAAGACATGAAAGGTTGTCTACAGGCATGGGGATAAGAGGGGAACAAGGGGGAAGAGGAAAGAATATTTCCCTTTTTAATTTTCTAGGTAGTTTCTTCCCTCCAGTGTGTCCTGTCTTCAGGCCACTTTGTTCTATGTGCCCAGAGCTACCCATTCTGTAACACTCATGCTGCTGTTAAAGGTTCATCAGGATTTATTGTGTGCATCCTTAAGGTTGTATTAATTGTATAGTGCTTCGTGAAATGGGAGCTTTGCAACCTGGGGTACTCATATGATGAATAGCCTTTGTTAAGCTATAGTAGAAATACCATTTTGAACAACCCCTCTATAGTCTTTCTAATGAAGTGACTTGTTTAATTTTTTTTTCTGAAATAGGCTGTCAATGAAAGGTATTAGCCTTTAAAAAAATCCACATTCAGATGTAAAAAAAAAATTAGAACTGTGCGTTCTTATAAATCAGTGATACCCTCCTGAAATGTTCATTGTCAAGTGATCATTGAACTGTGGTTTTTTGCTTCTTTGGGCTAGATCTCAGAGTAAGAACTTGGTTTGCTTTCACTGTTAAGCCCAGGATCAAGGTGGCACCATAAAAGCCAAAATGTTTATTTTCTGTAACTCTGCTTAAAAGCACACCCAGAATCGTTACTATTTTTCCAGACATCATCAAGACTCATGGCCGTTTTTCAACATGAAATACTCTGAACTGGAAATATTATACAAAACCCATGTTAAACTGGCTGACACTAACAGCATTAACAGCAGGTCATGTATCTTCCGTTGCCTTTAGCCACTCTCTGAGCTGATCACACACTTCTCAGTGAAGATCAAGGGGCAGATTTTAGGCTCTAGCCCAGACTGACATTGAAAAGCTATTTCTAATATAGTTTAAAGGATTAACACAGCTTTTTCAGCAATACAAATGATTTCATAAGCAGCAAAACACTCTGCAGTGGTCACACAAGTCAGGGAGCACAATGGCAAGAGTCAGCCAAGAGCCTAGATTGCTGTGCAAGTCCACAGGGATAAGGCAGGTCCAAGGTCCAGCTGTGAAGCTAGGGTCACATTGAGATCAGTGCACAGTCCTGCACAGACAGACATAGTTCAGGCAGCGACCAAGGGTGAGGATCTTAGCTGAAGTTAAGCCTTGAGCAGACACGGAGAACCCCCCACCACTTCTCCCAGCTTTGTCCTGGTCTTGCCACAATGATCTATTCCAAGGCCACGGTGGCTGCACTGTATCAGAGCTGGCCCCAGCACAGTCAGCTTGTCCCCTTGAATAGGGATAACATTAATTGTGGATTCCCCATCCCTGGAAACACTCAAGGCCAGACTGCATATAGCTTTGAGAAACCTGGTCTACTGAAAGTTGTGCCTGCCCATGGCAGGAGGGTTGGAACTAGATGATCTTTAAGGTTCCTTACAAACCAAACCACCCTAAGATTCTATGAACATTTCTGTCCTGGGTTTGTACAGTATGGTCCTCGTCCATGATCATATTTCTTAAGATTTGAAGCAGTAAGAGAGCAAAAACAACTTCTTCCTGAAGGGTAGTGAGGCCAACAGACCATGTAACTCTTAGTTAGGGTCTCAAGACATAGCAAAAGCTTTGTGTTGGTCCTCTATCAAGAGGAGATTTCATACTAATAATTCTTAAATATCCTCAAGGCCTCAACAGAATGAGCTATTTATCAGTAAAGTATCAGTGGGTTTACTGATTTTATAAAAAAAAGAAAAAACTCAAAAGTTTATCTTGGGATTGTTATTATTATCAACCTAAAAAAAGTCTTAAAGGCTAACATTTCATATGTAATCCAACTTTGAAAATGCATTGAAATGTAGAAAAAAAGGGTTGCAAGAAAAATAAAAGTAGATGTCAGTTAGGCCCAGAGTATGTACATCTGAGTTGAATAATGGGGACCAGGTTTTCATAAGAAAATAATTTTCCTGCTAGGTATGGATCATTCCCAACTTAGACCACAAATCAGGAAAACAGGATCCCAAAGCTTAATTTATGACTAAACCTTTAGTATGTTCCAAGGAGTGTTAAGGGTTCTGATCACCTTTACTCTTCTGCCTTCTTGTTCTGGCAAGGCTGGAGAGAATGCTGCACTACAGCAGCTCATGGCAGCTGATGTCCTTCTGGTACAGACAGCAGCAAAACCAAAGGACTGTTAAGACTAATGAAACCCAAACCTTTCTGTGATTCTATGATATGATTCCATGGAAGTTTTGTGTTGTGAAGTAGTCATCACAAAACACACTGATTAAAAATAAGACAGCTTAACAGAAGATACATGGAAGTAGAAAAGATGAAAACTGAACCAGGAATACTGATCAACTACAAACAATCAAAATGGCTTTAACAAGGAATAAATATTTGCTTCATATCAAATGAATCTGGCCTATAGCTTTTTCATTGACAAAATAAGAATAAGTGAGATTTTTCCATTATTCTTTGCATTTCAGTTTACTTATCCATCATAAATTGACTACTGAGAACATAAATCTCTTGCCTGATAATATTTTTCAGTAGATACTCCTCTGAGATTGTATTTAGTGAGATAGCATACACAAACACTACAAAGAAGAAAAAATACCCCAACAGGTATCGTGCTATTGTCTGGGGATAAATGGCACTGTGCTCAAGAAAAGCATTTAGTCAGAAACTACGGATCTCCCTGTTGAGTTTTCAACCCTAGAATTGTACCTATAGATTAGTGACTGAATATTCACAGAGCCTTGAAACAAATTTCAAGTTGAATTTCCCTGGCTGCTTCCTTCCTGTGCCTTAAAAATGAGTATAAGAACATGAGGAACACAAGGAAAGGCGAAGGAAGAATTGTTAAAGTATTTTTGGTTTAGAGACATTTGTATCACAAATGAAGACTTTTGCTTTTTCTCAGTTATGCTTTTAACCTGGTTCTAAAAAACTTGAGACATGCTAAAGGAAAAACATCTCAGAGGTTTCAGATTTATCTTGCAGAGAACTTAACCATAAAACCAGGCAAATAAAATCACAGTCCTTAGATACATGTCCTTGATATTGATTCAGCTCACAGAAATCTGCAGAGGACTCCACTCCTCAGCAGTGTTAGCCATGCCAAGCGCTTTTGTGACAGCTGGCTCTTAAAGCTTTAGTTTCAGGAATCTTGTGAAAGTGTGAACACATCAGTCTTGTTTTTATAAAAATGGCATTGCTAGCCCTGATAGTTGCAGAGAAAAGCTCCAAAATGTGACCCAAGTGAATCCTAAAGTGTTCAGAATTTAACAACAAATGAAAGAGCCTGGCATGTTAATTTGGTTTCATCATTCTCCAACATTTGGGGTCAGCAATATCATAACCATAAAAATAGCATTTACAGAGCTTATGCAAAAAGAAGTTAGATTATTTTATGAAAAGGTAAGGACCCTTCTCCTAGAAAGGACCACCCCACCTCAGCTCCCACCTCAGCTGCCTGCATATCCTTGACTGTGTCCCTTACATGTGGGTACCTTATCCAATTCTGTCAATGTGAGTTGAACACAGGGAGAGCAGGGTGCTGCCTGAAATCATAAACCACTCTGCCCCAGTGCACACTCCTGTTAGTGTGAATGACCTTCCAGATGGTTATGACAGTCTCCAAACTCTTGCATTAGTTTGTGAATCATGTATCAGAACAGTATTTTTGCCCGTGTAGCTTATCAAGTACAATCTTTGGTTTCCTTTGAGCTCTTTGTAAATACATAGTTTTTATTCTGCTCAGTGCAACCAGCCCCTAATAATATCAGACTTCACATTTAAAATGCCACCTCCTTTTCCCCACTATTCATAAACTTATATTCAACATTAATGCCACTGGTCAAGGACTGTTTCTTATTGCACCCTTAATGAAATTTGGAGTGTGGTGGGCATCTCTAAGTGTTTTTGTAAAACAACATACAATTAACGTCAAGTAGAGAGCTACTTTGCACCTCAGAAACAGTATTACCTGCGTTGTGTGACAATTTGTGCTTTTGTATTATCTCTGCATCTCCCAGATGTGTCTGGGAACCTGAAATTTCCGTGCCAACATGTTGGGAGACAGAAATTTTCTCAGAAGTTTTTCTGGTCAGCATTGTACCCACCAAAGGTTCGAGTGGTTCATACATACCAGGAGGTGCACGTGAAGTTGATTATGCTCCTCCAAAACGACGACTCACATATTACTAGTTGTAAAATCATAATAACGCTACTTAAAATTCTGGGAGCATATCCACCCAGAATAATACTTGCTGATCTCAAAGGAGTTCTGAGAGCCATAATTACTGCAATTGTCTGTGGGCGTCTGTCTCAGGAAGCAAGAGCTCTGCAGTGTCTGCAGCATGATTTCTTGGTCAATAGCACCATCTACCTCTAATAACAGAACCCTGAAGCAGACCATGCTTCATTAGCATTCTCTTGCACTGCTTGTTTCCTTCTACAAACCTATTAACAGTTATGTTACCACAAGGTCTCCTCTGTATGTAAACCAAGGTTTGGAAACCCAGAGCCAAGGTTTTCAATTTCTATAGCTCATAAAGCACCCTGAAATGGTCAGCTCAGTACAGTTATTCGAGTCATTACTGGGAAATTGGCAGCACTAAACTGGCACTGCAAAAAACACAGCTTTGTCCCAGTATGAGCCTGGGTGAAAAGCAAGGACAAGTACTGTACAGTAAAGGTGAGTCCTGATTACCATTTTTTGTGCCAGAAGACACAGTTTAAGTTGTTGGACATTTTACAGAGTATATCCGTTCACAATAAGGAACATTCCCCCTAGTGAAACTACCAGGTTGATCTTTAGGATGGAGAGGCTCCAAAAAAAACAGTGGTGAGACTGACATGTCATAACCACAGTAATAAAAAGTGCAGCAGTATCTCTGAGTGGGGTTGATAGTTGGAGTAGGACTACCAGGGACCTGGGGGACAGCTGGGCTGTCAGTGTGTGCTGCAGCCTGGGATTGCCATATGACCCACGCCATTAGAATATATGCAGACAATGAACAGACCCCATCTTCCATAGGCACGGGAACCAGTATAAACAATAATTTGCTGATGTGATTAGTTGAAAAAGGGTACAAAATGCCCCCAGGGAGTACTGAAAATAAATATTGTAGACATAGTATATCCATTGCATCTCCACTGCAGCAGTGATCATACAATGTTTAAATGCACATTGTACAAAATCTTTCTGTTATTTTGTGCGATACGGTGCTTACAGAGCACTTTGCAAGGCTGTGAGAACAAAAGTTCTGCTTTTTTGCCTTATTACCATCTTTTCTGAATTATGGGGATTCTGGAGTAAGCCATAACTCCTGTGGTTTCCTCCATCACTTCAAGAATCAATAGGAGAGCAAAGGAAATCAGTATGAATAAAGGTTCCTGGTGCCCTACTAAAAATCACATCCTGAATCAATGGCAAGACCTACAGCATTGGTGGAATTTAGGCCGTTGAAATGGAAAGATGAGAAAGCTTGAACAAAAGTACATGTGAGTTCATTTAGCAGAGACCTGAGCTCTTGCCCAAAATTCAATGCAGTGTCTGGAAATAAATAAATAAACACACACAACCGAACCCTTATCAATCTTATTAACAGCCATTTAGTCATATGACTCACCCACCTAGGTTGCACAGTGGCTTAGTAACTTGATACAGGAAATATGACAGAAAATACAGACCTATCCCTTGCCCTCTGTTTACTTTTAGACAACACCTCCAGGCATTGAGCATCCACAACGCTCCTGGGCAACCTGTTCCGAATCATTTTTTAAAAGCAGATTTTGCAATATAGATTAGCACAAGCTAGAGAATGATAACACAATGAAGGGCAATGTCTGAATGCCTTTAAAATATTGGACCTTGCTCTGTAATGAGGGATGCTCAGCACCTCTCAGGACTGAATTGCACTTGTTCAAAATAGTGCCCAGTTCTTAGGGCAGTCTATCAGTACACACATGAAATGTCACTCACATAGTTTAGAAAGCTAAGGTTATTTTTTTTTTCTTGGTGACTATGCACTCTTAGGTTTCCTCCAAAAATGGGTCCAGTTCCTTTTCTTCATCATGATTATTCCACAGCATAAGGGAACATTGGGAAACTTGATTAAATATTTTATACTTCAGTCCACTGATCACTCTGAATGCTGTAACAACTTCAGATGAGCAAGGAGGGCTTGTCTATATGAGGGATCTGAGGAGACTTCAACTTACATTCTTTCAACTTCAACTCCCACCTTGAGTTTTCCTTTATAACCAACACAGCATTATTATAATCAGTGCTCTCCCTCCTCTATTGCTATGGCCTTGGGCTTCAGGTAATTTCCTGATTACTAGCCCCAAGTGAGAGCTGCAGATGATGGCCTCAATACTTTGTTATAGGAGGATTTATTCAGAGGAGACCTGCAGGAGGTGAAACCTTCTGTGCCTACCTGTTGCTTCCTTACTTGGAGAGGTAAGACACAGTCTCCTTCCTCCAGCTGCTTATTTCTGTGGTGTTAGTAACACCACATATACATAACAAAACCTATTTCTGTTGCAAGCCATCATTTCCCTATATACAAGAGTCCACTCACCTCAATAAAAACTCCAAAATCACCAAACCTGAAGGTAAATGTATATAATAATTGAAGTTCCTCTCATAGTGTGAGCAGCCATCTATTATGCAGCCACTAAAATGTATCAGAGAAATTTTAATATGGCAAAGCATTTATTGTAATGAACTGCATATAGCATTCCCAATAAAACATAAGGGGAAGAAGAAGAAAGCTAACAAGCATGCAAACACCAGGGAAGAGGCTGTATTGTTTTGGAAGTTACTTGTTTAAATTCCCAACTGCTGAGAGGCAGTTTGGAGATGGTGAGAGCAGCATTTATCGATTCAGCACCACCACATTCTAGGCAATGGCAGGCAGGATGTGATGGGGAATGGAGATGCCTGCTTTCCTTTCAGATCCTGTGAAATACAACTTGCTCTTTCCCTGCAAAAAGGTTTTACTGAAGCTGTTGGCCCGCTTTAAAATGATGACAGGTATTACACAGATCAGCAGCCTTAGTTTCTTACTTAGCAAAATGCTAGAGCCTGGTCTAATACACAAACTGAAATATAAAGAATACAAAGAAACAACTCAACGGGATAAAAACGTCCAGCACTGTGGAAAAAATAATATCTGATTTGCTGTTGTTATTAAATCATGCAGCAGCCATTTTAACATAATAGATATAAATACTATGGATATTTCAGTTACGACACCCTGGGCTGGACAGGCAAGAAGAGTTTCCATCTATCCTTTTAAGGCATTTGAGCCTCATGTTCATAACTGGCCGGGAAAATGATGACAGTTGTAAAGAGATTCTAACAGAGCCCCAGAGAAATGACAAAAACTTTTCACTGAGAGGATGAGACAAACTGCAGAGATATTTTGGTAAAGGTCTGCAGTCTGAAAAATTGTCAGCCAGCTACTCTGCTGTGTTGCTCTTACATTTGCAGGCTGTTTTCACTGTTAATTCTGGACAGTTTTAGCACTGATAAATAATGATTTATAAAAAATAAAGTCACTTGGGATCCTGACAGGACTGGCATTGTGTAGCTAAAACCAGCACTGAGAAATGCCTGCAATTCGACCAGCGCCTTTGTGCTGGCCTGAAATGTCTGTATGCTGCACAAGCATGGGGCATCATGGTACCCTGGGACTCTACTACACAACCTGTCAGATGCAAGCTGCTCATCAGAGCATATTCTTACTATTACCACATTATTTCAATGGTATTATTCATATGTTTTGAAGTCAGAATATTCTTTAAGGCCTCGCTGAATTAGGATAATAGAATTGTAGAATGGTTTGAATTGGAAAGGACCTTTCAAGGTCATCTAGTCCAACCCCCCGCACTGAGGAGGGACATCTGCAACTAGAGCAGGTTGCTCAGAGCCCCTTCCAACCTCACCTGGAGTGGTTCCAGGGATGGGGCATTGACCACCTCTTTGGAAAACTTGAGTCAGTGTCTCCCCACCCTCAGCATAAAAAAATTACTCCTTCTCTCTAGTCTGAATCTCCCTCTTTTAGTTCAAAACCATCCCCCCTTGTCCTGTTGCAACAGGCCTTGCTGAAAAGTCTGTCCCCATCTGTCTTACAGAACCCCCCACTGAAGCCTTAGGACTTCACAGTGACACAAGTAACTTTGGTCTATGAATGGTGTAAAAGCAGACATATAGACTTCTCCCTAGTGATTTCCAGCACACAGAGCAAATGGTACTGGCTGTGAAAACCCATTCACTCCTTTACCGAGCTCGTATGTCATGATGCATCAAGGGTAATGGAGGAAATCGGGGAGAAATAAGCAGAGTATGCACAAGGCAGTGTGGCACAGCCCATCAAAGGGGTCTCCATTAGCAATAGCTCCATTCTCTGTTTCAGAGAGTTCACATGTATCCAGCCATACCAGATCACTCAGCCACTGGTTTGACTTGGCCTCTGAGAGCAGCTCCCAGAGGTAGTGCAACACCATCAGAAATCCACCACACCTGGGCAAGCCCTGAGACAGCAGAGGGACCTCCTCACCAGCACCTCTTGGAAAGGTCACCAGAAAGGCAGCACCACCCCAGGCAGCAGCTGAAGGAAGTGTCTACAGACTGAAGCTTTATCCATCCTCTGAAATGTCCTTTTATTCTGCTGGAGAAAACAAACTGCCAAAAGCAGGAGGAGCACTTTAGCTGAAAATGCTGTGCTCCTAAGGCAAAGTCTTCAAAAATTTTGTGCTGCCTTCATCTGAACAGATTTACACTAGGTCCAAGAAAAGCTTCCTGCCTTGCGCAAAGCTATTTTCCCACACAGGTTTTAATTATCCTACACAAACTTCTTCCATCAGAAAGTGGGTTTTAGTGCCTGCTGTGCCTCATCTGCAAGGCTTTAGCTAAAAGATTTTCATGTCCTATTTTCCAGTTAAAGAATTTTTAGCAGTAGTAATAGCAGTTGCAGTAAATTAGTCTGTTTTCCAATTTGGAATAACCATTCTTACCTATTGAAAGTGTTTCAGTGAAAAACAGCAGCTGGAGGGTTCTTTTGTGGCTTATTTCCTAAAACCCAAGAGTATGAGGTTTCCATTATAAGAAGGAATCTCTGAAAAAAATGGAAAAATATTTCCTTAAATTAATATAAGCTTATCCAAAACTCCACCCAAATCAGCTGCCCCATAAATGAGAGGAACTCTACTGAAGTGCAAAACATTATCTCCAAAAGTTACATGTGCAGGGGGAAGCCCCCTGAGTCTATTCCACAAAATGCTATATTCTGTCTTACTACATAGCAGTGAGATGCTAAAGGAAAACACACTCCCCACTCTGTAATCTCTTGAGTAACCTTGCTGTCAAGGTAAAGGGTCAGGGTTGTCTGCTAGACCTTCAACAGACGCTCTCTGTTAACCCCTCTTCCCTCCCAAATGAGAAGGGGAAGGGAATAGGGGAGAGAGAACAGAAAACTGAAGCAGCTGTAATGAGGATAATAGTAAGAAAATAGAATCTATACAAATATATATAAACCCAGTATCAAACCCAACCTTTCCTTATGGAAATTACATCACCATCACCATTGATGCTGGTGGAGCAGGCACTGGGGAAGTCCTAAACCGGACTCAGCAGCAGACAGGAACTGGTTTCAGGAACTGGATTCAGGAGCTGGATTCAGGAGCACATGGATTTAGATCGAAGGCAGTACGGACAGACTCCTCTGATGTTGGCCATTGAAGAAGAGTCTTGACCTTTGTGATCCCTCAGCTTTATACTGAATATGCCATACATGGGATGGAATCTCTCATTGGTCAGTTTAGGGTCCCCTGTCTTGGCTGCTCCTCCCCCCAGATGCACCCTGGCATGGGGCACAAGATTGAGCAGTGTCACTGATCTGCACAGGAGCAAGCAAAAGCAAGAGCCTTTCTGCACATCCCAGCCCTTGGTAGTGACTCTAAACATGGAGTGTTATTATTGCTATGAGTAGATACTTCAGAAAGTGCTGTT
Organism: Eurystomus gularis; assembly: GCA_013400335.1. Lineage (NCBI taxonomy): Eukaryota > Metazoa > Chordata > Aves > Coraciiformes > Coraciidae > Eurystomus > Eurystomus gularis. The sequence goes on along the minus strand of VZZY01005215.1, from coordinate 3,251 downwards.
AGTTAGAAGAGACTGAGCTGAAAAGTGAAATCACTGAACAGAATTAGTTCTGTTCTAGCTCAATCAAGGATACTTGGGAAGGGACTCACAGAAGTTATTTGGTGTGACAAAGGGATATCTGTGACAGCAGATAAAACTGGGGCACAGCATCCAGTCCTTCTAACCTGATACGGAGATCTGGGACCCTGGAGCTGTTGAGCTCTCTTCTTATTTGGGTTTCTTAGCATTGTTAAGGAAAGTTTATTGGCAAATCTTGATGCAGATATCCAGGAAAGAAAAAAAAAACCACCAAACATAAAAAATACATTACATGTATGAAAGCTGTTACTGTACTTTAACACACTGGGATAGACTCAAATTGTCTGTTATCACTAAGAACGTGTAGCATAATTCGCTCACCTTTTATATCCGAGAGGCTGCTGATGTCTTGAAACTGTTGTGGCTGTCCACAAAGAGAGCTGCTGCAGTCAGGAGCAGCAGTCATTGCAAAACTCCACCAATTTTCTTTAAGAAAGGCAACTTGTAAATTCAATCTCTATCCCCCAGGGATCAATACTGGTGCCAATATTGCTCAATGAGTTTATTAAATGACCTGGTTGATGAGATAGAGTGCACTCACATCAAATTTACCAATGATTCATAACTGGAGAGAGACATTGATGTGCTGAATTGTCTGGCCACCATTCAGAGGCATCTCAATGGGATGGAAAAAAATGGGCCAGTATAAACCTCCTGAAATCCAATAAAGGCAATAAAGTGCAAACTCCTGCCCCAAGGGTGAAATCATCTCATTACAGGCTAAAGGCCAATCAGCTGGAAAGCAGCTTGACAGAGAAGGACCTGGAGGTCCTGGTGGACACCAAGGTGAACATAAGCAATGTGTTCTTGCAAGCAAAGAAGGCAAACAGTGTCTTGAGCTGCACTAGGAGGAGGTTCTTTCTACTCAGCACTGGTGAGGCTACACCTGGAGTGCTGTGTCCAGGTCTAGGCTCCACAGTACAGGAGAGACATGGACATACTAGAGAGAGTCCAGTAAAGGACCACAAATATTATTAAAGGACTGGAGTATCTAATACATGGCATCTGACAGGCTGAGAGATACCTGAATAAGGGAAGACTTCAGCTATCTGATAGATAAGACCAATCCAGACACTTCATAGATGTGTGCGGCAAGAACATAAAGGCAGTGGACACAAGTAGTAAGAAAACAAACTTTTATTAAATAAGGCCATATGTCAAAACAAAAATCCAGCATACTGATAAGCTTCACAAAATATGTCCACAGGATCAAAGGCTGTGCTGATGGTCACAGAGCATTTCTAAAACTCTTGCCCAAGTTTTTTTTTATACTTGGTTCTTACACATCTTTTTAAAATCTAACTCTATGGACCTAATTTTATAACATTCACAAGAATGGAATTAAAGTGGAATTGATCCTTTTACAAACAATTTGTCCTAATCTCCTGAGTAATCTTCCTTTATGACCACAGTAAGAATCTATTAAATGCTTATCCAACTGTAATGCTTATCTAGTAATTTTTTGTCTCAATGTTTTAGTGGAAGGGGTAGATTGGGATATTAAATTAAACCAAAAAATTTTCCCAGCTGAAGTGGATGAGTAGATCCAAATGCAGCAATTTCTGCTTTATCACTTTGACTTTGACCTAGATGTCCCGTAAATATCTTCTTTATTTGTTACACACTTAGACAAATCCCAGGCTGTTTCTATCTGAGGTGAGTCTCATGAGATAATCGAAATGACCCTGAGTTTTGGAGAACGATGATATGAGGTATCCAGTAGTAAAATTAGATCAGACACCATACTAAGGCAGGAGAAGCAGTTGAACAACAGGAATGCAAAATCAATGAAATTATTTAGAACAGAGAAGGGTGTGTTTGCCACAATATTCCACTTTCTTCTCATATGAATTTTCAATATTTTGGACAGATTCACACATTTTAAAAAAATTAAACGTAAGAAGTAACACAAAACTGTTCCTTTGGCATTTTAGGAATAAGAGGTTTGTCACTCCCACTTGTGGACAGCTTCTTTTGTGCTTTAATACCCAGCAGTGTGAATAAGGGATAGTATAGAAAACGTGAGTTCTGTACTGACAAGCAAATTACCTAGAATAAGAAAGGTTTTACTTCACTTAAAATTGTGCTAAAATTTGGGGTGTGCTAAAAATTAGGGTCTTCATTTATTCTTCTTTTGTTTTTCTCAAGAAAGATACTCAGAAACATAGACCTTGTTAGCAATAAATACTCTATCTGACAGAACCAGAAGCTTTTAAAATGAAAATAAAAAAACACTGTGAAGCTAGGGTTAAAGTGTTTGAAAGTAGGCATGGTTACATGCATGGTATTATGGAGTTATATTAGTTCTGATTTAATACTCTAGCTTTGCACAGTCTTGACTCAAAACTGGCCAAAAATATGTAGCTATGAATATTTCCATTTAATTTTGGCTTGTCAGGTAGCAAATTGGCTGAAGAAGCCACAAGTACCTGCTCAAAAGACTCAAGCAGACCCCACGAAGGCAACTCCTTGAATGATGCCCAGCTCTAATTATCGGTGCTCTCCATGTTTCTCTCCCTTCAAAGTGAAGAATACCAATCAGCTTTAATGGTTGGAAAGAATTATTCAGCCTGTTTGACAAAACTGCCTTCCAGCCACATACAGGCTGTGACAAAGTTTTCTAATTGAACAGTTTCATTAAGCAGGAGAGCATACCTTTCTAAATCCTAAAACTGCCAGCCCTGGGCCTGATCCTTCTCTCAGTGAACTCCAGAGAAGCAGGATCCTTGTATTTACATTTCTCCCTGTTTTGGAGATTTTAGGAATCAATAAGCAAAAGTTATTCTAAGTCTCAAAAAACATGCATTCTCCTTGGGATTCCTCGGCAAATTACTTATCGATCTTTCTCAGTGCATGCTGCTGATTTTCATAGGTCTCAGGTTGTTTGGGTTTCTTCTGGCATCTTGTCATGCAATCATAAAAGTTTCCCTCTGATAATATGGAGATAACCCATATTTATAACATGTTTGAGTCAATACAAAATAAGGCTGTGTCCTGGTTCAGCCAGGACAGGGTTAATTTGGTGGAGCCAGGTTATTCTATACCATGCTTATACCATGCTGACCTCATGCCCCGGGGCAAGTTCCGGAGGGTGGGCAGTTCCAGGGTTCTGCAGTTTGGCAAGTGTGTGCTCGGTTTGACCCTTTGTCCTCAGTATTACCTTTTTCTGTGTA
>VZZY01005213.1:0-11513 GCA_013400335.1 Eurystomus gularis | reverse complement strand
CCAGGCTGGATGGGGTTTTGAGCAACCTGGTCTAGTGGGAGGTGTCCCTGCCTATGGCAGGGGGTTGGAACTAGATGATCTTTAAAGGTCCCTTCCAACCCAAACCATTCTATGAGTTTATAATGGAAATCATCACAGTCAGGTTGGACAGGGCTTTGAGCAACCTGGTCTAGTGGAAGATGTCCCTGTCCATGGAAGGGAATTTGGAACTAGATGGTCTTTAAAGGTCCCTTTGAACTCAAACCCTGCAGCCAGGCATCACACCAAGGGTTTTGTGCCCCTGGTAGAATGGCAGCGACATCAGAGGAGAAGCAGCACAAAACTGGTGTAGCTGGCAGGAGTTTTTGAAGAAGAAAAGAGCTAGCAGCACACCCAGAGATGTGGTGGTGTCCTCCAGACGTGCCCAACTCTTTCTCTCTCCACAAATGCAGGCAACTCCAGCTCAGCCAACCTGCGGCTGGTGGATGGGCCACATGGTTGTGCCGGCAGGGTGGAGGTGCTCCATGGTGGGACATGGGGGACGGTCTGCGATGACAACTGGGACCTGAACGATGCAACAGTGGTCTGCAGGCAGCTGGGCTGTGGTAGAGCTGAGGCAGCTCCCATCCGAGCTCACTTCGGGCAGGGGACAGGGCGCATCTGGCTGGATGACGTGGCCTGTGCCGGGACTGAGAATGTCCTCGCCGAGTGCCGAGCCCGTCCCTGGGGACAGAATAACTGCCACCATGGAGAAGATGCCAGCGTGGTCTGCTCAGGTATGTCCTGCTCCTGCAACTCAAAGTGACCTGGGGGTGTCCATCCTTCATCTTGCTCTTCTGGGGTGATGATGCAGTGGGATGCTGAAGCCCTTCCTAGGGGTCATTTCACCCCATCCCTGGGCACTGCCACCAACACCACGTGTCCCAAGCCCATCATGATGTTTCTATGGTGCTTCCAGACCCCAGTGAAACCAGCACATCAACTGTCCGGCTTGTGGATGGCCCAAATCACTGTTCCGGGAGGGTAGAGGTCTTTCACAACCAGCAGTGGGGGACGGTCTGTGATGACGGCTGGGACCTGAATGACGCAACGGTGGTCTGCAGGCAGCTGGGCTGTGGTAGTGCTGAGGCAGCCCCCATCCAGGCTCGCTTCGGGCAGGGGATGGGACATGTCTGGCTGGATGATGTGGCCTGTGCTGGGACTGAGAATGTCCTCGCCGAGTGCCGAGCCCGTCCCTGGGGACAGAATAACTGCCACCATGGAGAAGATGNACTGTCCGGCTCGTGGATGGCCCAAATCGCTGTTCTGGGAGGGTGGAGGTCTTTCACAACCAGCAGTGGGGGACGGTCTGTGATGATGGCTGGGATGTGAACGATGCAACAGTGGTCTGCAGGCAACTGGGCTGTGGTAGAGCTGAGGCAGCTCCCACTCGGGCTCGCTTTGGGCAGGGGATGGGACCTATCTGGCTGGATGACGTGGCCTGTGCTGGGACCGAGAATGTCCTCACTGAGTGCCGGGCCCGTCCCTGGGGACAGAGTAACTGCCACCATGGAGAAGATGCCAGTGTGGTGTGCTTAGGTATGTCCTGCTCCTGCAACATGAGGTGTCCTGGGGGGAGACCAGGGGGTGTCCGTCCTGCATCTCGCTGCCTCTGCGGTCATGCTGCAGTGGGATGCTGAAGCCCTTCCTAGGGTGGGTGGTCATTTCACCCCAGCCCTGGGCACTGCCACCAACACCACATGTGTCCCCAGCCCATCATGATGTTTCTGTGGCGCTTCCAGACCCCGATGTGACCAACACATCAACTGTCCGGCTTGTGGATGGCCCAAATCACTGTTCCGGGAGGGTAGAGGTTTTTCACAACCAGCAGTGGGGGACGGTCTGTGATGACGGCTGGGACCTGAGAGATGCGGCGGTGGTTTGCCGGCAACTGGGCTGCGGGGCAGCCATTGCAGCCCCATCAGGGGCTTCCTTCGGGAGGGGGCTGGATCCAATCTGGCTGGACAAGGTTGCCTGCATCGGGAGGGAGAACGCACTTGTGGAGTGTCGGGCCAGGCCTTGGGGAATCCACTACTGCACCCACCATGAGGATGCCAGTGTGGTCTGCTCAGGTGATGCTCTTTCCTGTGGGGTCCTTAAAGGACAGCTTGGAGCTACCCCCCAAAAGCCTCTTCCTCGCCAACCTGACCTAAGGAGCATTGGCTGTAGGAAGACTTGTCCCGTTGGTCCCCATCCTTACACCATAGTAGCCCATGGAGCTGCCCTGATCCAACCGTGCTTGGCACAGCTGAGAAGGGAAGCGGGGAGAAAATGTACTGATGCCCAGTTTGGGATGTGGGCTGCACCAAGACTTTACTGGGTCCCACTGAGGCTCCTAGAAAAGGGACTTACTTATTTCCCCCCTTCCTCATCAAAGAGTGAGGCTGGAGGCCAAACGTAGGTGCCTGGTGGTGCTTCTGAAGCCCCAGGGGCCATGCCTGCACATCTCTGCAGGCAGGGCTCAGGCCAGGAGCCTGTCCCACCATGGCTGGGTATCTGCCCTAGGTTTGCACTCCAGCCTTGGCCACCCTGGACACATGGTCCTCTTGTCCTCAGTGCTGCATCGCCTGCTTCTGTGTCCACAGATTTCACCAGGACAGAGGTAGCAGAGATCCGCCTGGCAGAAGGACCAAACCGCTGTGCTGGGAGGGTGGAGGTGCTCCATGGAGGGCTGTGGGGGACAGTCTGTGATGACAGCTGGGACCTGAACGACGCAACAGTGGTCTGCAGGCAACTGGGCTGTGGTAGAGCTGAAGCAGCCCCCAGCCAGGCTTCCTTTGGGCAGGGGACGGGGCACATCTGGCTGGATGAAGTGGCCTGTGCCGGGACTGAGAATGTCCTCGCCGAGTGCCGAGCCCGTCCCTGGGGACAGAATAACTGCCACCATGGAGAAGATGCCAGCGTGGTGTGCTCAGGTACGTCCCATCCTGCGATACAGGGCATCTGGGGATGATGACACAGGAGGGCCCATCCTGCATCTGGCAGGATGATCACCCCGGATCTCTGGGGTGACATCAGCCCTGGAAAGGCAAGTTTTTCGGAGAGAGGGGCTGGCAAAAGGTTGTAGCCTCTCTTGGTCCAGGCATGTCCCCAACCCAGCAACAGGTTCCCAGCCCATTCACAACCAACATCTCATTGAAACCTTCCCACCTCACCTCCCTGTGGCAATCTGTGAGCCAAGCCCCATCTCTCTGGGACCACTGTGGTGAGAAGAGACTAGACTGGAAGGCTCAAGCAAATGATCTACTTGAGCTTCACTCATGGACCTAACACACATGCCTTCACGGAGACAATGGACCAATGCGCTGTAAGAACTTCAAGGCAAGAAAATACCGCAACAACCCAAAAAGCACTCTCATGATACGTGTGCTAGTTAATCAGCCATGGTTACAAAGACAGAGCATGCTCAATATTCGCTCATCTCCTGGAGGTTTTCCCAACATCTGGAGTTGTAAAAAGCATTTTTCTCATTTGTAGTGTGCCCTCAAATATCCACGTACTCCTTGTTTCTTGATGAGTATCGTACCTAAGGCTGGTCAGGTTTGAAGTGCGGCTTCTGGGACAGTTTGTACTTGGGAACTGAACAATTCAGAATTGTCCCACTGTGGATGCTCCATCACTGGAGGTGTTCAAGGCCAGGCTGGATGGAAGTTTGAGCAACCTGGTCTACTGGGAAGTGTCCCTGCCATGGCAGGGGGGTTGGACTAGATGACCTTGGAAGGTCACTTCTGACTCAATGCATTCCATGCTTCTATGATAATGATGGGTCGAACTTCAACATCACTTGCCCAATGGGTCATCACCTAGGTCACTCCAGATACCCCCATCCCAAAAACCAGGATGGGCATATGTAACTAGATTCCTGATTTGGGCGGGAGAGGGAGTCAGAGCATGGACAACAAGAAGTCTAATTTTTACTGTGACCTTGCGCTCCATGGCCTTTCAGCATCTAAATCAGTTCTCATGACACTTCTTCACAATCCAATTGTCTATTCTGAGCCCTCAAGGTCTCCCTTATCTTCCGTTCTTGAGCTTTGGTAGCCTCAACTTCGGTCTGCAACCACCCGACCCCAAATCCCCAGCCTGGTCTCCTTTGCCTCGAGGAGACACCACCATTTTAGGATGTGAAGGTGCAACTGAAGACGCTCCCTATGACCATGGATTGGAGGGTGGGGGGGAGCTGGATCCCTTGCTGGAGGGGACCATAGCGATTCTTTATTTGCACCCTTCTGGCTTGGGGATTTTTTCTTTTTTTGAAAGGTGGTAGGTGCCCTGTTCTCCTTTCCTAACTGGACTTCTCCTGGCAGATGCCAACTTCACGAAGGAGGTGCAGGTCCGCTTGGCCAATGGCCCGAATCGCTGTGCCGGGAGAGTGGAGGTGCTTCACGAACACCAGTGGGGAACCATCTGTGATGACAGCTGGGATCTGAAGGACGCCAAGGTGGTCTGCCAGCAGCTGGACTGTGGGATGGCCGTGTCAGTCCCGGGCCAAGCTCACTTTGGGCAAGGGTTGGACCCCATCTGGCTGGATGATGTGGAATGCACCGGCACAGAGACTACCTTCTCCCAGTGCAGCCTTAGGGAATGGGGACTCCATAACTGCAACCACGAGGAAGACGCGGGAGTTGTGTGCTCAGGTGGTCCCTGGGGGGTGAGGCAAACGCTCAGATGCCCCAAAAAAGGGTTTTATCTGGGACTGGGAGTTTGGCAGCGCTGGTGGGATTTCACTGATGGGAATGACCTCGCAAGGGAGCTGGGTGGTGGGAATGGTGCAGCAGATACAGAGCATACACCAATCCTTGCAAGCGTTGGGACCATCTCACTTCCTTTGCTCCTTTCTTGCAGGCACAAACCCCTTGGAGGTGCGGGTGCAGGATGGTCCAGGTTCCTGCACGGGGCAGGTGGAGGTGCTCTACAACGCTACCTGGCATGGGGTGTGCGGCAGCGGCTGGAGCCTGCTGGAAGCCGAGGTGGTCTGCAGGCAGCTGGGCTGTGGGCCAGCCCAGTCGGCACCGGTGGGAGCCCAGCTCCACCGAGGGGATGGCCGTGACCTGCTGAAGGGGCTGAGCTGCCGGGGAACCGAGTCGCTGCTCCTGGAGTGCCAGCAGAAGGAGCCGGAGCTGGGGCCATGCCGGGAGGGCTTGGCAGCCGGCGTGGTGTGCGCTAAGCCGAAGGGTGAGTGCCGGGATCCTCCGCAGCGTCTGCGTTGGTTGGGAAAGAAGATCCCAAGGCAAGACGAAAGTGGCAAGGTGGCACGTGTTCATCCCAGCAAGACCTTGAAGGCCTTTCCTGGGGGATCCGCCTCATTTTCTGTCACCCTTGAGAGCGTGGGGGATGTTCTCCTGACCCCAACACACAGTCATCCCGCCCATCTCTTCTTGAAGCCCAAATGTCCCTCTTCCCCCAAAACCCTTCGGCCTCCCTCTACAAGCAGCCCTTGTTTCTCAGATAGGTTGTGGTAGAGCTGGGACAACTTTAAGGGATGGAGGAGGGTCACAAATAGGCCTCTGTGAGACATAGCACCTCAAATCTGAAGTGGGACAACACACCTGAGAGCTGATGGAGGTTGTAAGATCAACAGGAATGTGGAAGGTCGCTCTGACCTCCCCATCCCATTGTCCACCAAAGGTCTTAATGTGAAGCCTAATCAAGGAAAGTCCATCTCTGCCACCAGCTGAGTTTCTAGGGGAGGTCAGGCTGTGGTCGGTGTGAATTTTTCTCCTGTGATGTCACTGGTCTTGGCTGGAAATGGGACTTCAAGTCTACTCTCCCCCCAACCCCAGGTTCTTCCCCATCCTGCTCGGTGCTGATAGCGCTGCTGGCCCTGGTTATGCTCCTGAGCGGGGTCCTGCTGTGGCTCAACCTGAAGAGGAGGTGCATGGCAGCAGACCAGGCTGGAGGTGACCATCCCATCCCCGTGTGCCCCCACCCCAACTCACAGTACCTGCTCTGGCCACCCCGAACCCAGGGGGAGGTGGAGACCGGGACCACCTAAGTGGCCACTCGTGCCTGATGCCAGCCTGGTGTCCCCTCCATCTCACAGCTCGCCGGCACCCCGGGGACCCGAGGGCTTCAGCCACCTCCTTCCGGCCCATGGGGGCCATCTACCTCCCCACCAATGCAGAAGCCCCCGAGGATGCTGACACTGAGACGATGCAGCTCATGAGGGAAGATGCTGCCCCATGATACCACCTCTCCACCAAGCTCTGTAGGCTTCTGTTGAATCCCCCTTCTCCCCAATCCACCCTCCTGGAGACTGCTAAGCAGTGGCTGATGGACACGACACTTCCAAAGATGACGTCTACCAGGGGACCCAAGATAGCCCCAACCAAGGAGGGGTCTCCCAGGCTGGTGCTGTTTATTGGAAGCCTCCATGGCTCAGGAGGAACTCAGCAGACCTGGTGGCCAGCGTGAGGCTGAGCTGAAGGAGCAGGAGGAGGGGTGCAAACGAATTAAAGGAGGTCCCCAAGCCTACAGGTGTGATGGGCGTGAGTCCTGAGGGGGTGGGACACAAGCTGCTTTTGTGCTCCTCTGCCACAGACCTTGGGTACCTTTCTGTACCATCCCAGGTGCCAGAGCTCCAAAGTGCTTTACCCCCACCACCCCAAATACTCGGTGTCCTCCCTGGGTGCATTCTGGGGTGGCTACAGAGCCCCATTCTCCTTGCCCCCTGCCCCCAAGGTGTGACCAAAGTGGGGCCCCAACCATGAGGAACCTCCCTGCTGAGGTTCATGGGGACACAAGATGGGCTCTTGCCCAGCAGCTCATGGTTCTCCACTGGCACCCCAGGCCAGCATCCCAGTGCTGAGGGACCTTGTTCTCAACCTCACCTCAGGCTTGCAAACTGGGGGCTGTGCCCTCAAAGCACCTGAGATGATGGCAGGGATGCCAGAAGGCCCAACAAGCAGAGGTCCCAAGAGCAGGAGATGGCATCTGCCAAGGCAACCAATGCTTTCCTTGCCAGAGACCAAAGTAAAGATGGGTACATTGTGCCTCGTCCTCTCTCCAGCTTCCCCAGGGATAAATGACATCCCAAAACCAACATTTTTTCCATGTTTCTCCTTTTTCCTGTGAGCTTCTGAGGGGTTAGAGACCACTGTCCCCAAAATCAGAGTCGGGGCAGCTTGGGGTCCATCACATTCAGAAATAAACTGAAAACCCTTCATGCAAGCCCCTGTGCTCCTCAGCCCAGGCGAAGCCGTCCCCATGATCCTCCCTGAGAAGCTCCAGGAGCTCACCAGGTGCTGAAGCCAACATCTCAGGATGGACTGAAAAAGCTGGGCAGTGTCAGCATGAGATCACCCCCCAGGCCCTGGCCAAGAGGAGAGCAGGGGGGTTTACAGGACATCCAAGCAGCACAAAACCTGAAATAATTTCCTCCAGCAGTGAGGTCATCCCTTTCCTTGCCAGCTACCAAGCCGCTGTTGGCTATAAGGTCATTGCTTGGTGACCACCATCACCTGGTGATCGTGCAACGCCATGATCCCAGCACGAGAAAAGCTGGGGGAGGCAACGAGACAGTCATCATTAAATAATTATCCTGTAATTAGTGTGCAGAGCGCGAGGAGCACGCACATCCCACCCCCCCGTGTCCAGTGCTACAGGGACCGTATGAAACGGGGGGGACGGGGCGGGGTCTGGGACCTCCAGGAGTCCAAGGACAGTACGAGGCCATCAGTGCAGGCAAGGACAAGGCTCATGTCTCACCCTCACAAGCAAAGGTCCATGTCCCCACCCAGCAGCCACCAGTCAAGGGGGCACAAATCCCGGCTCTGGTGGCAGCGTGGGGGGTAGTGCCAGGAAGGAAGAGAGAAGGAGGATGATGATGCATGGGATGGTCATGTCGCAACTGCCCATATCCCATCCAGGTTCCTGCCTGGGAAGTGCCAGGAGTGGTCAGAGAACTTAACAGTGCTTGGGCATCACTTGGTGAGGCTCCTGAAGTGGACGGCAACAGCATGTGTCCCCCAACCCCCTCTTTCTTCTGCTACCCACCAGCCCCTGCCAGCGGTGAGAGGAAAAAAAAGGTGGTGATGAACGGGGTCGTTTGCAGCAGCATGAGATACAGATGGAACACTTGAACCCTCAAAGGCTTCCAGGGGAAAGGGAGGTGCCTGCTCCTCGCCCGCTCCCCGTACCATTGTCCCCTACTGCGGGCAACTGCGTGTCCCAGCTCCCAGCCCAGGCTGAACCACGTTCACCGGGATGACTGGGGAAGGGGATCTTGGGATGACTTTGGTGGGTCTCAGCCCTCCTCCCTGCATGACGGCAAAGAAGAGGGCTCCAGCTTGTCCACTGGCACTGTGCCACAAGCCACAGCGAGCCCACCAGGAGCTTGCAGCCACCCCAGCCTACGGGCTCGGGAAGAGTCCTGCTGGGATGACCCAACATGGAGGGAGGAGGAGAGCATGGCGTGGGTCCAGGCTCAGGAGAAGCACCGCAGCTTTGCCAGGCTCCACAAGCGCATATACGGGGTCCACAGAATCGTGTCATTGAATGGTTTGGGTTGGAAGGGACCTCAAAGATCATCTAGTTCCAACGCCCCCTGCCACGGGGGACCAAGTTGCTCAAGGTCCCCCAGCCCAGGGCTCCGTCTGCTTATCGGTGGTGGGACATGTCGGCAGAGCACTGATGGCAAGACTCGAGCTGCGCCTAACCGCACCGGGGCTCAGCCGTCACGGTGCACGCGCTGGTGCTGCAGCAGGTTGGAGGGGTGGGCAAAGCCCTTGTCACAGACACTGCACTTGTAGGGGGTCTCACCCGTGTGCACCTTCTCATGCACAGCCAGGTAGGCCAGGTCCTTGAAGAACTTGTGGCAGAAGCTGCACTTGTAGGGCCGCTCCTGGCTGTGGACACGGTGGTGCTGGAGGAGCAGAGAGGGCCTGGCAAAGGCCTTCCCGCAGACCTCGCACTTGTAGGGGCGTTCCCCAGTGTGTGCCCGCTCGTGGATCACCAGGTAGGATGACTGCTTGAAGGCCTTGCCGCAGGTCTTGCAGACAAAAGGGCGCTCGCCGGTGTGGACCCGCTCGTGGGAGGAGAGGGCGTTGGACTGCTTGAAGCCCTTGCCGCAGAGCGGGCAGACAAAGGGGCGGTCGCCCGTGTGCACCCGCTCGTGCACCTTCAGGCTGTGCCCGTAGGTGAACTTCTTCCCGCAGACCCCACAGATGTGGGGCTTGTCGTCGCAGTGCTGGCGCTGGTGGAGGAGGAGGGCGTTGGAGGTGGGGAAGTCCTTCCCGCAGTCAGCGCACTTGAAGGGCTTCTCGGCGCAGTGGGTGAGCGCGTGGCGCTGCAGCTCGTAGGGGGTCTTGAAGCTCTTGGCGCAGCGCGGGCAGCGGAAGGGCCGCTCGCCGCTGTGGATGCGCCGGTGCTCCTGGAGGTTGGAGGAACGCTTGAAGCGCTTGCCGCAGAGCTCGCAGCGGAAGGGCCGCTCGCCGCTGTGGATGCGCCGGTGCTCCTGGAGGTTGGAGGAACGCTTGAAGCGCTTGCCGCAGAGCTCGCAGCGGAAGGGCCGCTCCTCCGTGTGGACCAGTTGGTGGCTTTTGAAGTCCGAGTGGCGCTTGAAGGAGGCCTGGCAGAGGTCACAGCGAAAGGGCCGCTCCTCGTTGTGGACCACCTCGTGGCTGAAGAGCTCCCAGGCCCGCTTGAAGGCCTTCTCGCAGACGCCGCACTGGAAGGGCTTCTCGTCCACGATCACCTCGTGGATCTCTGCTTTGCCACTGCTCGCTCCACGCTTCGGGCGAGCCGGCAGCCCCACCGCCGCCACCTCCTCCAGCTCAACTGCAGTCCCCAGCACCAGCTTGGCGGTGGAGTAGATGCCGCGCTCATCGATCAGCTGCACAAAGTCCAGCTTGGGACGGGCATCGATGGAAAGGGGCAGCTGTGGCGAGTAGGACCGAGACCCTCTCTCCTCCTCCTCGCCTCTCTGCGGCACCTCCTCCAGCCCATTCTCCATCACCCTCTGCTCAAAGTCATCAGTCCGGCCCCAGATCAACTGCAGCCTCTTCCCCCGTGAAGGTCCTGGCTCTTCAGCCCTCTCCCCATGTCCTGACGATGTGGAGACCTGGCTTGGGTCAGCCTTCAAGAACAACTGGTGCTTTGGCCGGAGCTCCTCCAGCACCTGGTGCCACAGGGAACCCCCATTGTCCTCCTCACTCTCCTGGCAGGGCCCGTCTACATCCTGAGGGCTGAGCGAGCCCTGCCTGCAGCAGCAGCGGTCCGAGCGGCACGGAGAAGCTTGGCCCAACGTTTCCGGGGAGCCTTCCCCTGGTTCTTCTCTTGGCTGTGTCCCAGCTGAGTCTTCCTCCTGCTCTTCTTCACCTGCAGGCCCACCTTCATCGGAAAGTGGGGAAAGTCTCAGGGAAAAGGAGGCCGGAGGACTTGGCTGCCTTTCCATGGCAGCCCCTACAAAAGAGAGAGAAGAGAAAGCATGAGAGGACAACGGGATGGAGCAGGAGGGTGAGGGAGGAGGTGGGAGGATGAAGATGTGGGTGGCACCAGCTCAGAGGGAGGTCAGCAAGAGAACGAGATATAGGAAGGGAGGAAGGCTCTAGGGAGCGAGAGGAGGAAGCAGAGACTACCAAGAGTAAGACCTGGTGTCACCAACCCCTTTCCCCTTGGAGGGATGGATGTGATGGGCAAGGTGTCCTTCAAGGTCTGCCCCAGCTTCCAGGCCGGAGTCTGAAGAGCTCCTCAGAGGGAGCCTCATCTCCCAGGTGCCTGGAGTGTGTCTGTGTGTGCATGACAACGTGTGTGCAGTGCAGGGACATGCGTGGAGCATACGGGCACGTGTGTGCAGCACAGGGACATGCGCACGTAATGCACGGACACGCCTGGAGCATGCGGACACGCGTGTGCAACGCAGGGACGTGTCTGGAGCGTGTGCATGGGGACAACTGTGTGTGCAAAGCAGGCGCACGCCTGGAGTGCACCTGTGTGCACGGGGACACGTGTGTGCCCATGGGGACAGCGTACGCGTGGCAGGGACACGCCTGGAGCATGTATGTGAGCATGCAGACATACGTGTGCATTTGGTGACACGCAATAGTGGGACACGCGTGGAGCCCACGTGTGGGCACAACGGTGCACGCGCAATGCAGGGAGCTGCCTGGGAGCACGTATCTGTGGGCGTGCGTGTACATCAGGGACATGCCTGGAGCACGCAGGGACACGCGTGTGCGTGTGGAGATAGGTGTGAGCACGGCAGGGACACGGCTGGACCTTGTGTGTTCGTAGCGACATGAGTGTGCAACGGAGGGACGTGCCTGCAGCCTCAAACCAAGGGCTTTCAGGGGCGGCAGCGCCTGGTGCAAGGCCCACTGCGGTGGCGGGGTGTTAACTGGGAGGGGAGTGGAACAGAACTGGACTTACTGGGAGTCAGGAGGGCTGCCCCAGCTCTGGCTGGTTTAGACCAAGGGGTTTAGGGGAAAAATGCAGAGATCTGGGGGAGGGAAAGCCGAGATTTGTGGGGGGAAGACCGAGATTTGGGTGGGGGGGGG
>VZZY01005211.1:0-14149 GCA_013400335.1 Eurystomus gularis | reverse complement strand
ATTTAGCCAGGCTGGTCATTTTCGCTGTCGGTTTGTCTTAACGACACATGGGGACAGCCTGCTCCTGGGCCTTTAAGAGTTCCTTTTTGAAAAAAGTCCAGCCTTCCTGGACCCCTTTGCCCTCTAGGACTGTACTCCAAGGGACTTTCTCAACCAGTGTTCTAAACAGGTTGAAGTCTGCCCTTTGGAAGTCCATGGTAATAGTCTTGCTGCTCGCCCTCCTTACTTGGGCAAGAATTGAGAACTTTTATCATTTCATGGTCACTAAGCCCAAGACGGCCTCCGACCACCACATCACCCACCAGTCCCTCTCTGTTTGTGAGCAACAAGTCCAGCAAGGCACCTTCCCTGGTGGGCTCACTTACCAGCTGAGTCAGGAAGTTATCTTCCACACAGTCCAGGAACCTCCTGGACTGTTTCCTGTCTGCTGTGCTTGCACAGTGCTTACACAGGAAAAGCTCTGATGGGAAACAGCCCTTGAAGACTAAATCTTCTGTTGATTTGTTATTCACTACGCACCAAGCCACCTGCTTCCACAAGGTCCAACTTCCAACATGCAAATACTTATCTGTCAAATTTTATTTTGTTACAATTCAATAGCCTGTTTGCTTGATTTTGCAATTGCTACTCCAGGATCCCTCTGGGTTTGAATGACTTTCAATGACTAATTCTTATGAATGTGTATCATCTGTTAAGCCAGTATTTTAGTGATATGTCCTTCTTCAAACCTGTACACAATTACTGCACTAATACACCATCATTTAGCAATAGCTGTTCCTCCCTTGCTACACCACATTGTCAGATGAAACGCCTTATAAAACTTTATATGTACATTAATAGTTCCTTCAATTAATCTTCTTCTACAGCATAAATAGCATACATTTTTAATTAGAAGGTATGCACGTCAGAGAAGATTAAAATGTAAATAGTGTTCTTAAATCACTGTTACTGATTTCCTTTAGTGTAGGCTTTATTATTGAGGTTATATTTTAAAGAATTGATGTATGCATAAATCTAATTTATTTTAAATGTTAATCAAAAGCATAGGAAAATCATTTGTACAATTAGCCCTTCTAAGCTTGAATCTCTCACAAAACCAACACATTTCTGAATTAATGAAGAAGGATCAGGCTCTTCTATAGAAACTCAAAAGTGAAATTAAAGTTGCTAAGTCAGTCTATGTGAATTTTAGTCCCTAGTTCTGCAATTCAATGTCAATTCCATGCAGCACTCTAACAAGATCAATATGAAATGGAACTCCTTACAAGATCTGGTTTACTTCATATTTTGCCTATTAGTAAAAACGTGTATGAGAATCTTTTGTCTTTATGCCATTCCAATGCACAAACATGCCCTTGTTGGCTATTGGAAGATTCTTCCCTCACCAGACAGACTGGGGAAAGTTTTCAGCATTGCCAGAGGACTAACAAGGTACAATGCCTGGCTTGTAACAAGGAGAATGTCAGTTCTTGGCCTGTCTTCTCATCGGCTTTTCTGATATATTTTTTAATCAGAGGACCCTCATAAAAACTTTGATAATCAGGGTACACACAGCTCTGGCTTTCACAGGCCCAAACGATTTAGGTTTCTTCTGCCTCCTCTTTTCTCCCTCTGCACAGCTGAAATTTGTTATGAATTTACTTTACCGTCCAACATGAGTAAGAGGATCGGTTTCTGATCCCTTGTTTGATACTAGAAGCCCAGATGACTTGATGATTCTATCTGCATACCTCTCCAAATAGCAGAGGTGTGTTGCTTTTAATAGCCTTTTCTTGCTAGAGCTAATATCTCTCTCACACAGCAGTTCAATAGCTCTTAGGTGTATAAGCCTCCTTCACTACCTGACATGTAGAAAGCCTTGCAGTTATAGGGCGTTTCTAGCAATTTGGAGAACTGCTGTGTTATGGCACTGATCCTACCCTTCTTAAAAGCAAGGATGCATCTCTAAGGGTACTTTATCCCTTCTCTCCACTGTTTGAAAAGGCCTTGCATGTTCCTCGCTTAACAGTGATACAACAAAAGCTCTCTCAGTTGGCATGCCATTTATTTCTCATTTTCATTAGATTGCCTTGATGGATTCTTTCCCCAAATAAGAAGGTTTTCTAGTTGCTTCTGCTGACTCTATTGCTGTTTAGACAGTACAGACTCACTGCTATGCACAATATTTTAAGAAACAGACAGGATTCCTCCTGTAAGGAATTTAATGTGTGTACACTCAGTTGTCAGAGTGAAGCTTTCCAGCTTGTCTGCTATTAGACAAGGTAAAGGGTTGGGAGGAGATTCAAGATTCATTCAGTGCATGCTCCAGCATTGTATTTCACTTCCTCTTAGGTGTCCATGTCAGTCCTTCACTTTAGCATTGTCTTCCATAACATAAATCAGCCAAATTCACTTGATCTCTCCAAGGCAAAGATCAAATGAAATGTGTCATAAGAATGATTATATTAATCTGTAGATGCATGCATTTTGGCTAAGATTTCACAAGGATTTCTTAATCTTCCTTATTGACCTTCTGACTTTTGAACATTCAGAATTCTTATTTTCACACTATTTCTTGTAGCAAGGGGACACTGTCCCAGAAGCTGGGCTCTACTGAACTATGCACATCATGGGGTATATGATGTGTTTAATGTCCTTTAATTCCAGAATATGTCTTTAAACTACACCATTGCTACTAGTAATTACGAAAAAGCATATCCCTGCCAAGGAACAAAAGTAAATTCTAAGCTCCAAGTTCAGCTAATCTTTCAAGAGAGAGAGAAAAATAAAACTTATTCAACTCAAAAATCTCACAATAAGACTATATTTTCAAAAGGAAATCTTGTATATTCAAAGCTCGTTGTACAAAAGTACTACTTTACCTATCAAAATCCATTTAAAATACTTTTTTTTAATCAGAAAATATTTGGTTCCAGAAACAGAGACTTACATTTCAGTAATTCAGTGTATATAAGCATTTTATTCACAATACGCTCAGTAACAGCAAAGAAGTGACTTATCATAATCTTTAGGGAAATAATAAGAAGCAATAGACTATAGCCTAAGAGAATTTAGTTAAGTAGCAGACATCTACTTGTATTGAAACAGTTTACTTAAATGAAAGCACACCAAATTCATCTCACTTTTCCCAATATTTTAAAGATACTATTTTTGTGACCTACTACCTACACCACAGTGAAAATATTTTCAAGGGTATATTCGAGTAACATTAAATGAGTATGAGCAGGCCATTTGATTTGCTACTATGTCCAGAGTAACATTAATTTAACTCAGCATTAGCAGAGCTCAGACAGCTGAATATCAAGTGAATAAATGTTATGTTGTTTAAACCAATACAAGCTTGACCATGCCTTTTTCTCCACACACATCCTCCAGCTTTCCTAGCAATGGAGAAGATACTATAAGATAATGTATAACAATCCAGACTCTGGCTAACATGAGTTTTGATTTGCTTAATCATTAAATTAAGTAATTTAATTATCCTTTATAATCTCCTTTATAATTCTCCTTTATAATCTTTCAATAATTTCAACACGTGTGTACTTAGTATAGTATGTAGCATGTATTAGGAGAAGGTAACCTACCCGGACTATGGGTTTCATTTCACGATTTAATTCTCTTTTTTTCATTCCTTCTCACATCTTTAATCCAACTTTATTGGAACTTCCTTTCTCCACTCCCAGTGTTATCTCCTTTAATAATTATTTCTATAGCAGCTTAAGATGACTATTTCCTGGATCTCCAAAATTAACAGATGGATCACAGGATCTCAATGACATGCTGTACCGAGAAATGTATTACTTTCACCCCCAAAATCTGCACTTCAAGTCAAAGCAACAAGCCGATAGAAACAGGAAGGAAAACATGTTTTAAGAAAATGTATAGTAGCCATTCTGGAAATCATTAACATGTCAACAAGCCAAAATATATCTATAACCGAATTCTCTTCAGCAAGGTTTCAGATGAAATAGATGAGGTAAACATTACTCTTTCAGTTTAGTTATATGAAAGATAATGAAAATACTTCAGAATACAAGGTTCAACACTTAACACAGACATATAGTATGAAATCCTAGCCTTAGTGAAACATAGGCAGTTTCATGGCAGGTTTTTGTGAAGACAATATTCTTTTTAACCTTCAGCCTCATACCACTCAAGACCATGAAACAAGGATTTTCATCTAACGTCTTGGCTACCAAACTTGATTATGTTTATACATTTTATTACACCACCCTACTCTAAAATGACTCTCAGGTTCATTCCAAAGTACAAGAGAATTTTACTGTCATGATGTGGGATACGACCACAAAGAAAGAGGAAGGAAACTGGAAGCAGAGAAGAATGCTTGGCTCTAAGTTTCAACTTCTTAATACTTCTGTTATATCAAATGACAAGCAACATTTATTCATACAGAAATCTTCCACCACCCTTCATCCCATCTCCACTTTTCCACCTAGGCAGAATGAGCAGATGCAAAGTGGTGGTCTTGCAGATACAGTACACAGCACAAAGAGGAACTTGGGCTCCCATTATGCAACCAGATCCTGGTAGTCCCACATTAAGTACTTGGAAGTCAATAGAGCTATGTATGGAGTAATAAGCATAAAGTAAAGACTGCAGTATCAGCCTTTGCTCTGTAGTCTTCCATGCTCCTCTGATATTTTAAGAAAATGTTTCTAATGTGTAGGTGTCCTGGTTTGGCCAGGACAGGGTTAATTTTGTGTGGAGCCAGGTAATTCCATACCATGCTGACATCATGCCCCGGGGCCAGCTCCAGGGAGGGGCCAGTTCCATTGGGGGCGGTTCAGTTGGAGTTCAGTTCGCTTTGGACTTCGCTCGGGTTCGGTCCCTCGCTGTTGTTCTCTGGTATTGTTTTTTTTTATTGCTCTTTTCTTACTGTCAATATTGTTCTTGTTAACTGCAACGTGCCCATTATATGTTATTTTCTTTTATATACGTATATATATTAAACCTTCCTTATCTCAACTCAAAAAGGCACTTTTAAACCTTTTTTTCCTTCCCTGTCTGCGGCCCACGGCAGAGGGGAGGGGGCAGGGAGAAGTGGCCAGCCGCGTGGCTCGGCTACCCCGCAGCTCTTACTAAACCAACACAGTAGGTTATATGCTTCCCATCTTTCATAATCAGACTAACTACAGAACTGAGCTTTTAAATGCTCTAAGATGGCATTCTTGCTAACGTCTTCAGTAAGTTAATATCTGCATAAAACTTATTCTATAGAGTATTTTATAATTAGAAAATGCTTTATGTAAATGTTTTTGTATTTGGAATTGCAAAGTAATTAGCTGAAATATGACTACATTAAATTTAATAAGCTCACTACAGATGAAAATAAATTTAGGATTTTGTTCCCCAGTCATTCCAAGTGGTTGTCAACCCAGAAAAATTGGCTCCATTTCTCCTTTGAGAACACATTGGTTTAAGTTGGAAGGAACCAAAGATCAGAAGAATAGATCCAGTATAAAAGTAATATAAGTGAAAGAGGGTCAGTGCTGACAGTTCAACAGAAAAGATTATAGACATACCTTTATCTGTCATTTAGTTATTTATATAGCTACCTTCTTTTCACATGTACATAATAGAGGGGATTTCAGCTCAGGTGCAACATTTTGAGTGAAAACTCAAGCTAATATTTGGTTAAATGGTTACTTCATAAGGTTTCATGGAAATTCCTTTACTTGGTTTACTTTAGAGATATGTCATTGAACTGAAGATAATCCAATTGTCCTTAAATCTCCTGTGGATAACAAAATAAATACTATCTATCTACTCACTCTGCAGTAGTTATGTTTATATAAATTAGGCAATAAATATTTTAATTAGATACTATAATTCACAAAAGACACTACTGTTCACAGGAATAGTCTACTATTTTGTTATTTTCTTAAATAAAAAGAAATTAAAAGGCTGTCCTATGTTTTTCTATCTGTAGTATCAAACCAATTTTAAAATAGTGCCTAGAACCTTTATCTGATGTTGCATCTAGAGTTGGGTTGGAATTTTTTTCCCAAGGTGAGTTAAGACTTTAAAATACCCTCATTCTACTGTAGCATGAAAGTAAACACCTCAAAGTTTTTTTAAAAATATTACAGATTTTTTCACATACTCACAAAAAATGCTCTCGTATAGCTTCCCAGCCTTTCACTCTAACCAACAAATAATGGTCTATATATAGCCTATGTTTAGTTCTAGTCCCTGGCCTAAGCCATGTTTTATCG
This sequence comes from Eurystomus gularis, assembly GCA_013400335.1. Taxonomy (NCBI): domain Eukaryota; kingdom Metazoa; phylum Chordata; class Aves; order Coraciiformes; family Coraciidae; genus Eurystomus; species Eurystomus gularis. The sequence goes on along the minus strand of VZZY01005211.1, from coordinate 7,913 downwards.
ATGTGAATCTGTACCCCCTGTATTCTAGCCTAGAATTCACATAACATCTGCTGACCAGTATATAAAGATACTGCCACTTCTGTTTCTACATTTGAAACTACTGCAGTTGCCAAGCTCACAGATATTCTACAAACACTTGATCTGCACTAATTCAAAATATAACTTCAGAAAAAACCCTACATCTCCTTTACTGTATATCTGCTGTTGTCAGTATGTTACCTGTCTTCCTGAGAACGAAAGCAAAAATATTGCTCTAGTAAGTAGCTCAGGCGTCAATCTCAATAGCTGACTGTTAAATCTTGATAGGCAGAGAAAGGCATTGATTGAGCCATATAAGGGCCTTCTAAACATTTTATCTGAGCCTACAGCAGAATCCCAGTTATTATCCATAGCCTCATGTGAGACTCTGGCAGTCATCTGTCATGTAAGATGGAAATAAACACAGTAACTTTTGATATTATTAATAAGAAGTATGTTTAAAACACGGTAGAGTTTTCCTTGGAAGAAAGAGAACAACCATGTGTGGTGAACCGACCCACATATTAAGAATTTCTGCCTTATTAAAACAGCGAGCAAAGAACCATGACTCCCATAAATCATTACAAGGTCTTCCAGAAGCTGGAAGTGTGATATCGCAGGACATAAATATTGAAAAAGAAAACAAACTCTTTTCTTTTTCCAGCTCGCTGCACAAAGGGAGCATATCACTCCCCCCCCCACCCCGCCGCTGCCAGAGAGGAGNCCAAAAGCCGTGCCAAAGAAATTGCAACAAGAAGCCGCCAAAAGCCATGCCGCAGAAAGCCACGTCGCCAGAAAAGCCACACAGAAGAAACTGCGCCAAAAAGCTACAAGCTGCTGACGTCATCGAAACTGCCCAAGTCTGCCAGCCAGGTGTCGTCACCATTCCACGGGGACCATCACCGAACACCAGAAGGGCAGATGACGACACACGCACGCACACACACACACCATCCACACATACAGGTCGTATTTTGACATAATTAGGTCCTTATTTGCCCTTATCTCTCGGTGGGTGAGAAGGGGAGTAAGTGGGTGGGCCTGGCGTTCTTTGATACCATAATATTTCTGTAAAGTGAATACAGTTTTATTTGAATATATTTAGTAATAAATTTTTTGAATACTCGTTCGGTCTCTGTAATTGCCTACGAGCCTAGTGGGGAGATATTCCACTTTGCCCTCAATCCCTCTCCCTTTGAGAGGTGGTTCGGACGTCTGCACTCCGACCACAACACCATGTCATACCTATATTTTCATCAACATGCTACATGCCAACTGCTAGCCCTATAAAGAGTTGCTTTGCTATGTGTTTTTTGCTGCATTGAATTAAAAAGTTCATAGTTTCAACTTACAAATTCGTAACATACAACAGATTTGAGATTTGTGAATTTATAATGAAATAACTTAAAAGTGGCAAGTTAACACTGGCATATCAAAATGTCTCTAGGAAGTAGAAGTTCTTAAAGCTGGTTCTGTTGCATCTTCTGTATTGTCTTACGAATTTCATTTGCATTTCACTGGGGAGGTTCTGACACATTTCCTAGTATGTGCAGTGACTATGGGCAAGCTCCTTTATGTTGTTCTCCCTGATGTAATTCTAAAAGTAGTTGAAATTGTTTCAAGCACTTCTGATTACCATGTGTATTACATTTCAGAATCTAACAGATCACTGTATAAAATAAAGGTTTCCCTTCCTTATTCTAGTAAAACTGCTTGTAAGTACAGAGAAACAAAAATAAGAACAGGACCAACTTACTTATATACTTCCTAGGCAACCTAATAAGTAGATTTGAAAGAAAAGGTAACAAAAATTATTTCAAAGATAATTTTGGGGAGAGTGCTTACTTTTTGGAATTTGATTCTTCAGGTTTAATCAGGGAAAAAGAAAATTTGAGTATTCATGTTTTTAATGATTTTATGGTGAATCTGTGCCTTACTTGTCTTTTTGTTACCATTTAACAATACCCAAATGATATTCAGTGAATTACTACTAAGCAATATTACTAGACTAAATATGCTGTTTTTAAATTCTCACATTTCACATTGGACATCTGACTCAGGTACTAAAAAAAATAGTAATTCTTTTGTCTCTGAGCAAATAGATAATTTTTATCTTACCATGTGATACATGTTAAGTGTCTCTTTATTTCTTTTTTTACCCTACCTTCTTGGTGTCATATTGGGACAGACATACTTAAAAGAAAAAAGATTACAGCAGAGCTGCTGGGTAATAGGGTAGTGTTGGGGTATGGGCATCTGCACAAAAAAAGAAAATTTTCCAGAAGGTCCACATTGCAATTACCCAGCAACATCTCCAAGAAAATAAAAAGCATTCTGTAACTCATATTTTTAGTACATTCAGAGCTGAAAAGAACTCTTTCAGAGATTTTCAATGCATTTTTACTTTCTGCATATTTCCAGTAGGGAAGAATTGGGTTACATTTGGAGTCTCACTGACATACTAATAAATCTAACATTAAGCACCATTGGCCCTGTTTAAACAAACACCCTAAACCACAGTGCAGTAAATGTTTTGCCTATAATTAATTTTGCACCAGTATAAATAGAAGCAATATGAGTGAGTAAGGCCCAGAAGCTTCAAAGTATGCTTATTTCAAAGGCAGTAGTGTTTAATACACTGGTATCATAGCCCTTTGATGGAACACAGTTTTAGTCAGCAGTCTAAGCGAACCAATGCTAGACATAATTATTTTATTGCAATAACATCAGTTTTAAATACTTCTTATTTTATCCGCTTCTAATGCTTTCATAGCTCACCCTGTGGCTTGCCTGCATATAAGGTCTCTTTAAAGAGAAAAATGTATCTAAGGATTGGCTTACATCAGCTCCCACATGGCCACTGTTTAATAGCTATGCTGAACGTGTTCAGTACTATAATACAGGCATGTGATCCATGGAAAAACAGAGGCAGTGTATATACATAAGAGAGATATATGAAAAATAATTCAGTTGCCTCATGTGCTTATTTAACTATCAAAATTTAATTTGAAGCAGATAGTACAAAAGGTTTGCAGCAAAGAACACAATCGTTAGTCACTGATAAAGTCTTTCCAGACCTGCTCGATTCATATTCAGTGCCCAAGGCGGACAGACTATGCTGAAAGTTTTCAGCCTTCTCTTTTCTTCCTTTATAGTTTCATCGCCATAGCACTTTGCCTAAGGCTACCATCGTTCTCTTTGCCAATTCTTCATCTTAGATCTGGAGAGAGGGGGCAGTGGGAGGAAATAAGCTTCAACTTTTATTCATTTATTTATATATGTATTTAATGCATTGCTTCTAAGTAACTTCACATAAGACAGCGTGAAGCCTGCTCAGGAGCAGACCACCTTCCCTTTTCCCAGGCAGAGCCTCTCTGACTACAGAACAAACAGAAAATGATCAGCAAGGTACAATTCTGTTTGCCCAGCACCTTAGCTCCTGCAGGTCTGCTGATTCTTGCAACAGACCACTCTTCAATTTGCCCATTTAAAAATAAAACACATCATCTTCTTAGCAGAACTTTTTGTATTATTTGGCTAGCTGTTTTAAAAACAAGGAGCAAAATATGAATGCAGTTCCTCCTCCATCTTGCCAAAGGATCACACAGGTAAAACTAACTGATTCCTATGACAAGAACAGAATTTCCAGTGAGACTTGTGGACAAAGAGGAAGGCATATATGTCACAGGCTAGATTTTTTTATGCCTCCTCTTTTAGCTATAATCCCAAAACTGCACATTCATTTAGTTAGCCAGTGTCAGAGGAATAGAAGAATTTGTCCCTCCTGTCAGTTCAAGGGATTGCTAGAGAAAACAGGCATCTCTGGGACACAAGGCAGCCCTGTTCATATTCACCATACCTGGCAGGGAAGCTGTTTTGCTAGCTTTGTCACCCTGACCATTATTTTGCAGGAGACTGTACTTCCCCAGTGGAATTCTGAACTAAAAGAAGCTCCAGAAGGGTTAGAATGCATATTTCTGATCTGCAACTTTTTTTACAAAGTTGGCAAAAAGTTGCATTTTGATGTTGTAGAGGTTCTCTCCATGTATAACGAGCAATCCAGCATGCCAGTCAGCCCCAGGAGTACTCGCTATCCTACAGGCAAGAAACTGTAACACCTCAAGAAAACAGAGATTTTTAAACAGGCTTTTTGCAAATGTGTTGCATCTGTGTCTAAGAATACCAAAGGACAGCTCTCTAAAATGTACAGACATTTAGAGATAATGCCTACATATGTCTGCAAAAGAAAGCAGAACAGAGAAACCGCTTGCAGTTTAGTATTACATGATTTTTTTACTCAGTATTGGTCTCATTGCTGTATAAATGAGGATATCCTTCTCTTTAAGCAAGTCAGTTAGCTCTTGGAAGGAAAAAGGTTAGCAGAATATATTTTTATTTATTTATCTACAATTCAGATTTTTAATTTATAGTTAGCCTAAGTTCCTTTTATCTCTGTACCTTCTTTGTGAAAGGTGAAACAAGTCACTCAGTGGAACAGCCTTTCAGGAAAAGCTCATTTATTTGTTTGTTTTTCATTTTGCCAAGTCTTGTGAATCATAATCTAATCCTAAATGAACCTACTGTGGAGATTTAGCTAGCTCAGCTTTCTAGTTTTCTCACTCCAAGAGAAGAGTTTGATCCACAGAGAAAGCACAGAGAAGAAAGGAGGCAGGCAAGCCGAGGGAAGTAAAATTTGGCTAATTGACTTATGCTGTGTTCAGAGCCAAATTAATGTTCCCAGTTGATATCAGTGTAATCCTGACAGAAGAAGCCTGCTGATCAAATAGAAGAGATAAACATGCAGCCACATTTTCAAAGGGTGCTAAACTCCCCAGTTGTTTCCCTGTTCTATGAGAATCTACCAGTGTTCAGTAACTTTGAAGACTGGCTTACAGCACTATCTATGAGGTTAGCTGTGGAAAAAAATTACAAATCAAAAATCCTCTAAGTATGCTCATAAAGTTAATTGGCATAATCCACTTCCATAAATGGGAAGCGCCGAGGGAAAAAAACCCTGGAACCCAGGAAGAGAAAGAACATGAAGGGATTGGAAGAGGGTATCAGTAAGTGTAATTCTTGCTGAATTTGTACATTACAGAAGCACAATACTTTCCCTCCTAAAAAACATATACCAGCAGTAGATTACTTCACTATTTATGAACTTGTACTGCATTAGGCCTGGTTAAAATGCTGAAACTCTTGAAACCTATGGATGCAGCTGGGAGCTCAAGAGGAATTATGTCAGAATTATAACCTTTGTGTGCAGTATGCTTGTCTCTGTTCTCTTAAACCTTTTAAACTTCTCCTCCCAAGCCATACACAGGTATAGCATCTCAGTTTTGGGAATGCCAAAATGGACTCAAACTTTCAGAATTCAGACTATCTGTTGTGGAACAAATCAGAGATCTCAAAGGACTGTCACAAAATTCAGAATAATTTTTCAGGCACTTTGAAACATTTTTTTAAAAGAAATCAGGAGATCTGCACTAAGAAACCATTTTTTTTTAATATTAAGCAGATAGAAGAAAAAGCCAAGCATGTAATACAAAATGTATAAACACATCAACAAGACTGAAATATGAATTCCAATCTCTTCACAACTTTAACTTCAGTGAAAAAAACCAAGATCATATATGGAAATTCAGAAGTTTCCAGAAGAAAATGAATGACCAAGCGCCTTACTGAAATGCTAATGTTCTGCTCTGTCATTTAACTACTGATGAAAACTTATTTGAATGTGCCTAGGCTTAGGATAACTGGGTTATTTCTGTGAAAGCAGAGCAGCCAGAGCATAGAGCTATCACATTTTAGCTACATCCTTGCTGTACACATTTGGGAGAACACATCAACAACGCCAGCTGCTACCTAATGTAAGTGACAAGCTAGTAAAAGCTTTTGAACCTTACAGGGGGGAGAATTGAAGTGCATGGACCAAAACAACCAGAGAAAAGAAACTACATTTACATTAAACAGGAAAAAGAAAGATCACTAGAGATCATCACACTGTCCTTTGTAAAATAGGTGCAACAGCACTGAAAGAAACTGGCATCATCCTGGCATGACACTGACTAGAACTAAACCAGCTATTGCGTGGAAGGAAATGCATTAGTGGTAAATAGGTGAATGGTCGATTTTTCCATAAAATTAACTCTGAAAAAAACCCAAAACCAAAAACCATAAAAGCATGCTTTTAGAAAAATCAAAACAACATAAAGGCAGTTTTTTTCCCAGAACCATAAATACTACAGTCTCTTTCCTGTCATGTCTCCCATTTATGTAACTGTGAGCTGTAACATAAATTATAGTTCAATTCCATACAATATTATACTATTAGTAATGATGTTCCCCCTGGCATTACAGGCCAAACATAAATAGATAATTGTACTAGGACACAGTTCACGCTCAAGTTCTGCTCTGTGCATCTGCTATGTGTAGACAGAGTTGAAAACAGAAAGTCAAAGCAGAGAAAGTAAGATGGACAAATTGTTTCCAAAAAATGGGGAAATATATATGTGTTGGTTTAGCAAGAGCTGTGGCTGCGGCATGGCCAGAGCCGCGTGGCCGCGTCACTCCCCACCCCCTCCCCTCTGCCACGGGTCGCAGACAGAGAAAGAAAAAAAAGGTTTAAAAGTGCCTTTTTGAGTTGAGATAAGGAAGGGTTAATATATAAGAAAGCAACATATAATAAACACTTGCAGTTAACGAGAACAATATTAACAATGAGAAAAAGAGCAATACAAAAAAAAAAAACCAATACCAGAACAACAGTGAGGGACCTGAGCCCAGCGAAGTCTAACACGAACTGACCCCCAATGGAACTGACCCCGGGGCATGACTTCAGCATGGTATAGAATAACCTGGCTCCACACAAAATTAACCCTGTCGTGGCCAAACCAGGACAATATATTAATTCTGTCTTTACTTTTGCAAATATGAAATGTTATAACCCAAATCAGTTCTTTCTTCTTTGTAGCTCTAACCTAATTATTTCTGCCTTTCTACAAAGATGGAAGTACTAGAAGTGACTGAGACTGAACATTAGCATGCTGCTGACAGAGATTGCCCACACATAGAAGAGACTCGATACCAAATTGTCAGTTCAACCTGTTTGGATAGATTTTCAGGTGGAATCCAAGTAGATGCACTGTCAGAAAATTTACTTTAAGTGAGATTGAACCTGGGTTGATCATCTTACCAGGAAGTGGCAAATCACTGAAATAAAGGCTTGAGGCTAACTTGGGGACTACATCCATGCTTAATAGGTGAACAAGATATAATCCTCACAAAGACATTTTTTCTCCTCTTGATTTCACTGAATCACTTCAGCTTCAGTAACAAGTTGCCACTAAACCAGCACATTTAAGTGAGGCAAATCTGAAATAATTTAACAGAGCAATAACTCTAGCACCAGATTGGGAAATAAAGCTTTTTTACAAAGGTATTTCTATCATTAGATATATTTCTATCATTAAGTAATATTCAGAGAGGCACTAGTAAAAGGCATACATGGAAACAGTACAGAATAGCTAGATTCAATCCAGCCATAAGAAAAAGGGATACAGTACTTGCCTCCAGGCAGTTTTTCTAATAATTGAAAAAGTATGTAAAATTATGACTGTCTGCTATATTCCCAAGAAACAGGACTCCATTGTACTATGGGTAAAGATATAGAGGCACAACTGAAAACCTATTTTTACCATAATCTACAGATCAGAAAGTACAAGCAGGGGGATAAGACTAGTAAGAAATACTTTTCAAATTCTCCTTTTCAGATAAGATTGTCTCATATTTTGTAGCCCAGAACCTTCAAGTGGACACTCTGCTACATTTTCAATCTTCAAATAAACATTACAAAACAGTTACTGTTAACACGTTAAACGTGCTGGGAACTAACC
>VZZY01005210.1:0-44740 GCA_013400335.1 Eurystomus gularis | reverse complement strand
TTTGAGACAGGTGTATTCCATCTGTCACCTCTATGCCTGTTTGGAATCTATCTTATTAAGTCATCAGGAAGAGTGTCTGTCTGAAGGATTTTGTGAGTCTTGAAGTCATGCTGTTTTGTTTAATAGCCTTGGGTCCTGAATCAGTATTAAAGGTGAGACTCATCATCACGACACCCTCAGGCATAAGACTTTTATCATGCAAGGACTCAAACAGATTAAAAAATTATATTTACAGAAATAGGAATTGACAGAACTGGAACCTAAATTTGTGTAACTAATGAGAATGTTAGTTTATATGAATATCATAGGCCATGTTATTCACAAAGACAGCTAAACTCTAAATTGATGTAAAAAATTAGAATCATGTTTAGATTGATTTGCATCAGAAAATGCTTTTTTTTTCCTGTAGGTTATGTACAGTACATAGTATTGTTGACAGCAGCATTGCTGCATTACATGTTCTTTTCAACAAACATTTAATCAAACTTTAACAGCTCAGTTATTAGGTATAGAGAAGCAGCAGCCAGGACTGTTAAATGCTTTCTCTGTAGATACTGTAGATTTCTTTAAACCTTTAAAAAATTGTCTATCTGGCAGCATCCATAGCAGTTCTTCAGTGTCAAGAATGTCAGTAAGCCATGAAATACAGGAAAGTATTAGGTATATCCTCTCAAATGATCTTTTCATCTGAGAAAACATACCACCACAGTATTAGATAAAGGAATTACATTTCAATGCAGGCAAATTAAGATACAGCTATCAAACCCCTGCTAAAGAAGCTGAATGCTTTCTGAGTTCCTCAGTTGTAACTGGAATCAATAGAACTTTTTTCTCATTTGTCATCATTTTGTTTTGTTGTTTCCTTCTCCTTTGCCAACTGGCCATTTTATGAAACAAAATGTGCAGTCAAAGGATTGCTTTTTATTCAGCATACTGTTGTAAGAGACTCAGAGTTTTGGCTTGTTCAAACAAGCATCTGTTACTCTTAAAATTCTAAAAAATTAAAAGCAATGAATTTATTCACAAATTCAGGGTAAGATGTTTAGCTGTGATAGAGTCATCTTGAGATGCACGTCTTAGAGATTTCAAAGCTGCTTTAATTGTGAAACCTTTGTTCTGGTTCTTATAAAGCCATTATAGCTATTGAGAGGTGTACAGGGTTCTAAAGGGAACCAATATAGCTCTGTATTACCTCCTCCATTGCAGCTACCATCTGGAAAGTGGCTGATGAAAGGTACTTATCAAGAATACCCCTTTGCTCAGAGATTAGCTGGTCACTAAACCGGTGCATAGAGGCTGTTGTTGATATCATGCAATAGACATGGCAGGCAGTAATGCACGTCTTCCATCTTAAATATGGGCTAACCACATGGCCTGCAGCAAGGGGCATTCATGATTAAGTGAAAAATTTTCAGAAGCATCTAAATACAGCCTAGGAATGATTTTTAAAAACATAGTAAGACGCTGTGTGTCACCTTTTTAAAGAAAAAACTGTGTTACTCTCACCCCTCATATTTTGTGCGGTGAAATACTTGTACAAAATTCTGAGCTACCAGGAAAGGACCTAAGCCAGCAGCATCAGCACAGTGCTCAACGTAAGCTAATATATTTGTCTGCCATCAGCCCTATTAGTACAGTTTCACTGACATACTTGTGTACTTAATTTCTTCAGAGTGGCCTGAAATTTAATCTACTCACAAATGTAACAGGTAGACAGTCTCCCTTCTGAAAACAATCTTTAGCTTCTTGAGCACATAAATCAGTTTGAGATATTTAGACTAATCTCAAAAATAGGGCTCTGTTTCAGGCTTTTCCGATTTCTAATTAAACTGGAAATACTGTGAGATTATCCCTTTGTTCAACAGTAATCTTTTGAGTGACAGTAAATGAAAACGCATTCATACAAGATTCGTTATCCGGATTCTAATGAGACTTCCTCGCCAAGTTCTCAGAACTTAACAAACAGTAAAGGGTGGTAACTTTTCAGTGAAGCCCTTCAGAAAATTAGGGTTTCCTTGCAATTAATGTGCAACAATTTCTCAGGAGTTACAGTTCAACAAATAATTTTCTTTGCTCTCTTTATTATTTGATGTTATTTTAAAAATAAACCACCAGTACTAACCTTATTAACAGGATATCTGTAACAATTTATTATGTCTTCAAGGAAGATGACCTTTGTAACTCAACAATCTTCTCAGTGCTCTTTGATAACCATGTCATTCATGGTCAAGAATTCGTATCTTTTATTTTATGCTGAATACTAAAGAGCAGATGATTAGCCATACACTGGAAGAAATGAAGAGAAGAGGGGAGGGGAGGAAAGCAAATCTCATTTAGTGACTAGGTTTCCTAATTCTGCTTAAAACTTGTTCAGTTTCACAACCAGATACGCAAGCCTTTATTCTGCATTTCTTTCATTTGCAGACTGGCCTTATTATAGCTTTTTATAAAAGTATAAGCAATTGCTGACACAGTTGAGTCGAAATGTGATTTTTATCTGTGTGCAACTCTTTGAGATCTGTGCAATTAACTGTATTTTCTCCTCTGCCACGTTGATGCCATATATAAATTAGAAGCTGCTATTTCTGCATATTCTACTTTTGTATGGGGTTCTTTTTCTTGATTGTGAAAATGAAAACCAATCCATTTCTATGCAACTGATTCTTCACCTAAAAGTGCAAGGTTTCATGGGCAGAATTGTTGAAGTACACTTCTCCAAGCATGACCTGTGCATAGTGTACCTTTCATATGGAAAGTGATTGCTGTCTGGAGTTCTTGAGAGAACATAGCAGAATTAAGAGCAGTACACTGAAAACACATAAAAATTGTTGAAATGATGAGAGAATTTCTGCTGGTAGAGCACAGATGTAATACTTTCACTGTTACTCTGTTAAAACTTGCAATTTGAAATATATATTCATTTGAATAATATATGTCACTGAGCAGGTTTCCAGGATATTGGACAGCAACCTCTTATCGTCACTGATGATTTATGCTGCTTTTACACCAAATGAGAAAGGGAAAAAAAAAATCTTATATGATCTCTTGTAGTTACAAAGCAAACACACATCTGCTTTTGATATTGCACAAATACAGATCTGTCAGAAAATCCCAAAACATATTTGTGCAAAAATATTTGACTCTAACACTGCATTGCTGGAAGTAACAGACACTGGAGATTTTATCAGGACAAATGGTATCTTTGAATGCCAAATGGAGACATTCTCCTGCATCTATTAGGCTATGATAAACAGTAACTTCTAAAGAACATAACTTGAATGTTCAGTCCATCCTGACCAATAAGACATGTCAGGTTTTAATAGCACAGAGTATAAAGGCGTAGAAATTCAAGAAACACTGTGGACTGTAAACATGATAATTCTGCCAGAATGAAGGATCATATATTCTTCCTTTAGTGAAGTGAAAGCCTTTTTCAGTATGGCATAGAAAAAAACAGAGATGCACTGTTGTTGACTATTTCCATTAAGCCATGGCATGCCCACTGGTGAATGAAAGTGGGGGTTTTTCCTTATTTTTATGAATATACCAATGCCTACAGTGAGAGCAATCTTCCACATTTACAATTTCATGCAGCCATATGGTGGCTTCTTTGATTTCAGAATTCGCTGCAGTGATAACATTTCAGAAAATTTCCAAAGTGATAAAATGGAGCCATGGTTCTGTCATTGTTTCTGACTAAATACCCTTCTCAGATTCAAGTCTCTTTTAGATCTGATTCATCCATGAACTTTTCTCTGACCCAAACAGTGGAAAAACCTGCAGAATGACTTTACATATTGAATAAACTGTGAATTCCTTGATCAACTGTAATAATAAAATGGAAATATTTGAAGTGTTGTCTTACCTATGCGAAGCAAACTCAAATCAGTTTGTCCTACTGACCAGGGACCGAGAAGAATCAAAAAACTCTTTTCACAAGTAGTTAGATTCACACCAGAAAGGAAACCTCAAAGTAAGAGTGAAGGTGTGTCCTATGTACAAAACTAATTTTCACTGATGGTCTATGAAACACTGGAAAGTATAGAACAAGAATGGTGACTGCAAGCACACAAAGCTTCTATGATTCTTCTAATCCAACCCAAGATCAGGAGCAATAGAAAGATGACTTAAAAAATCATTTTTTCACCTCATCATTTGTAATTTGGAGTAAGAACCTTGATTAACTTTCTTTATATATTCCCATGTGTTTAAAAGCAAGCAGTGCATTTAGATGGAGCTGACCAAAATTAAAATAAACAAATAAGCAAAAAGTTTGATATTTTAAAAATGGAGTTAAAATACACTGCTTTACTCTGTTCTCTGCTTTTCTGTATGCCAAGTGCAGTTACTCAAAATATCCGACTTATCTGGGTGCTTGTAACATTTTAAGCTATAAGAAACCTGTCAGGATGATTATGTTTCTGTGGCTCTGTAATTTTTTCATTTAGCATATAGGAATTATCGTACTGATCTCTAATCCTTATCCACTAATCCTAATCTGAACTGCATTTCATCACAGAGGGCAAATTGCCCATTGAAGAAAAGTAATGGTTATAAAACAATCATTAAAACTATGTGAAAGTCATTGAAGATTTTTGAATGTGTTAATCTAACACAAATTGGATGCAAATGTAACTTTTAGGACAAGAGAAAAAAGCACATAATCTTTTAATTCTTGTGGAGCACACACAGTAATTGTGCTTAGATTAATGTCAACTAGAATTAGTAAATTAGAGTATTTAATGCTGTTTTAAAACATCCCCTCTACAACAAAAAGTGATTATCAGGAACAGATCAATAGCGTTGGGCTATGATCACCAATGATTGACAGTCCATGCTGCGTCTTATCCGCACTGTGTTTTATTAGGTGCTGGTTTTAATATTCTCTAGTACACTCTAACACGTCTGAGATCTTGCCTTCAGAAGGGTTTATGCATAAACCCCCCAATATACCGTGTGAATAAGATTAATGGTGTTTGTGACCTGATCATGGACTGAGATATCGTAACGTATTAAGCGGGAGTAGGAAATGGAAGTATTAGACTACGAGAATTAATCCCACAGACCAGATGAAAAGTCTGTTTGGGTACACTGTGTCAGACATTTATCAGTAGCATATGAGCAAAGAAAAATATATACATATATATATATATAAAAATATATAAAAGAAATATATATCAGTGATCCTTCTGTTGGAATACTCTCCCAGTTTCCTGGAATTAATGGTGCACAAATTTTCTCATTTGGAAATTGCATCCACGCTGTCGTGTTTGATGGCAAACAATAGTGATATCCTTCAAACTCACCCCTATAATTGAGCTTTTGTGCAAAGTCCTCTGCAAATAACTATTTACCATAAAGTATGAAAAATGAGAAAATGTTTTCTTTGAAGTGCCTTCTCTGAAACTGCTATCAGATCATTTTCTAGAACACCCTGCTTTTTTTCATTATAAAATAAATGCTAAATGCTTGTTTACTTCCACTTTCTTCAATCCCTTTATTGATAGATTTTTATTATATGATTTCAATAAACATTGATAGTCTATTTCATTTATTTCTAGAGTGTATATAGCCATGATAATGAAGCAACACTAAATTCCACATGACACTCTGGGCAGGCTTGACATAGGTCACAAAATGAATGTTTTGTTCCATGTTAAAGATGTCAACACTGTGATATCAGGGAAAGAATTATATTTTTGTAGAGAGTTTTGGGAGCTTTCAGAATGAACATAATTATATAATTACCTGCATATTTTAAAGTAAATGCATGCATGCTTTTGCAGTGTAGCCCTCAATGGATGAGGTCACCAGTAGCAGTTGTCCAATGTCCAGGAAAAAGTCCATTTATGGTCTCTAGAGTCATTTCTTGCCGAATTCAGTGCTACCTATTTCTAATGTACCCATGGCTATCACTTTCTTGTTTTAATTCACATTGTGATACCTCAGTCCTACAAAGATCTGTAGCGGGTGTAAGGGTAGCACTGAAGTCACTAATTTGATGGCACTATTCATGTCTATAAATGTGAGCTTATATATAATCTTTGCAGTGCTGGGCCAGTGAGAGGAGATAATATCAGTAATTATGCAAAGCAGCTTCAAAAGGACACAAAGTCCTAAGTCAGATGTGAACATTTACTTTCTTCCTTTCTGGATGTCTGCTGAGCTTTAATGCAGCTGTGAAACTACCTTTGGCCATACACAAAAGTCATAAATAAAAAAGAAAGAAAGAAACAAAAGTAGTGAAATGTCAGATTTTTCTCCTTTCCACAAAACTGTAAAAAGTTTAGCTGTCACTTTACTTAAGATGGTTTCCCACATATGACTATAATTAGAGAGTTGATGCTGACGTACAGTAGCTTCAGTCAACAAATCATCTAGATGTGGTTGTAGATGTCAGGACAGAAAATGTTTCCGTTTACATTCAAAAACATGTTTTTAAGCATTTCACTATTTAGTTTGTAAAGTCACAACTCTATAATTCTGAAACATTGTTTCCTTAATATATTTGGTGCTCATTCCACCTTAACACATAATCTAAATTTTCAGATAAAGCACAGTGTACAGCATAAGCAAGAATAAGAGAAGAGGCTGAGGAGAAAGTAAAGTGCTATAGGTCATGCAAAGGTGTGTACTAAATAATAACTCAGGTAATGAGGTAAAGCCACAATGAAGGTTGATTATAGGGACTTGAGTATTTCTAATATCTTATGTGTTTCTCTGTCTTAAATCCTCCAGACCAAAAAAGATTGTTTCATCTTCACACTCCCTCCAGACATCTTTTTAACCCACTTAGCTTTCTTGTAGCTTCTGGAAGAACTTAGAAAGAATTTGCATGCCCAATATGGCTAATTCAGCGGAAATGGAAATCAAGGAGAACTCCACCCCTTGGGAATGGTAAATCTGGCTTGGCACAAGATGATTTCTTGGCAGTAGTATCTTACAGAGACATATGTCGTATGGGAGGATGGGCTAGCTTTGCCATATTTTCTGTGTCAAAAATCATCCTATATAGATTTTTCAAGGAAAAGAATTAAAAAGTAAATGTAATCATTATATTTGCGGCGTTTTAAGCAAAGGATGAGAGTGAAAAAGTGAGATTTAAGAAAATGCAGGATGGCCTGGATATATTTGAAATCTTGTAACCTTAAATGAAAGGGAAAAGCTATTTTCTTCAGGCTAAAATTTAAAATACAAGCTCTGGGAAATGTTTTCACTGCTAGCATTCATCTGAGACTGAAGAAAGTGCCAAACTGTGGAGAACTGTGAAGCTTTTCTAAGGCCTGGAACTGCATTAAGTTCTGTGAAAGTTTTTAACCATTAACATGTTGACATGTGCTGGATGTTTAATAAAGTTGTTGGCTTTTTCTTCACATTGTTTCATAATTATACAATGCAGAACTCCTACTTTTGGGGGCAGGGGAAATTAATGAAGGGGTCTGGAGCATGGCTATTATCTGTAGTTCTTTCAAGTTTCCTAAGTTGTGCTGGTTTTACCTAGTCAGGTGTGAATTTGATCCACAGTACCATATCACTCATAACACAAATTCAGAATACCGATAAAGGATTATATGGTAAAATGAAAAATTCCATCATCTTAGAAGAAAATAAGATCAAGTACTAATCTCCTTGCATTCCTTATAATTTATATACATACATCTGACAAAGCTGAATTAATTCTTATTTCTTCAGAGACCATCCAAAGCTCTAAATGAACAATGGAATTTTGGTTTTGACAAAACAGCATAACAAAACAAAAAAATATGTCCTTCACAGAGTCTTGATAGTCTTCATATGATGTTAAAATAATGTCTTGAAGATATTTCCCCTGCTTGCCTTGTCTGTTGGCATATTCTTCTCTTGCTAAGTTTTGATATATTATTTATATTAGTGGCCCTAAGTCTTTGACTATGCAAGAGAGAGTGATAAGCTTTCAGAGAAGCCTTTGGAGACTAAAGTGCCTGAGAGTTTTGACAGTGACGGAGCCCCCCGGGGTCCCTATAATTCTGCCACAATAAAAAGCCTGTAATTGAAATCAGTGAGTGGTTCCATAGTTATCTATTCACTGCACAGGAAAGAGAGATAGTATACCTGTGTACTCATTTCTCCTTTGCTTGAACCTGAGAAACTAGCCAAATATGTGGGAGTGATTTTTTTCTTATTTTACTCTCTTGAGATTTGAAAGGTGTAAACAGAGTTGCTTTTTGTTCCTGTCTTCTGTTTTTCCACTTTTCCCTCATCTTTCCTCTTAAAGTGCTTTTGTAAATGAGATACTGAATATTTTTAAAAGAAAAAACCACATTCTTTCAATGTTCCCCTATGGACATGCATTGTGACTGAAATGCTAATTACTATGCAGTGTTTATTCTGAAAGACTTTAAATAACACTAAAGTTCAGGGAGAGCAACAGTTAGTAGGGGAAACAAAGAGACAGAGACAGAATTTTAAAGCCTCTAAATCCATGAAGGGCTCTCATGAGGTATGGTCAGTCCTCCGGGAGATGAAGAAAGTAAACTCTGAAAAAAAAGAAATGTACTATAACTATCAACAGCACTGAGCCAGTCTAAGGATAAGGGGAAAGGAAAATTCTATTTAGTAACAGTAGTAGGACCCAATGTCAAGACATTTGCAAAAGACTGGACTTAAATTCGACAAAACATGGGAGAGAAATAATAAAATACATATGACGAACAGTTCAACAGTGAAGTCAGTATTCTGCATAAAAAGAAGAGATATGTAAAACACAGAGATACAGCTTCTACACTCAAGCTATAGGAGTATTTATTAGATTTACTAGATCTACTCCCTGTGCAGTGTCCATGTTTCATGCTCATGTGGGTTTGGGTGCCTGCAAGAAAAAGGGAAAAAATGCATTCTTGAAAATTTGATGGTTTGTGACTGAGCTATGTTCATTTTTATAACCTGTGAAGCCCTGGATCACTAAATTGATGCTTTACCAGAATTTCCTAAATACCAAGCAGCAAAGCCTCCAGATTAAGACTGATGACTTACATAGCAAATTTTGATCCTACTTATAGCAATGCTACTTAGCACCAGCTCATGTGTCTGAAGATATCTCTCTAGCTCACAGAGGAAATCCTTTGCTCGGTATGAAAAGTGGAATAGTGCTAAAAAGCTACTAAGTGACCATGATACTCATTAGGATGCCACAAAAATGATTACATTTTAGACGATTAGGTAGACTTCCTAGAATCGAGTTGTGCGATCATACTTTTGCTTTGTCAAAAGCCAGACATTAATACTATTAAAACAGTGAACGTGAGCAAGATAAAGTGCAAGTACCATGCGAGAAAATTCCTCCCTAAACTGGGCGGATTAAATATATGGAGCAAGAAATTAGTAAAAAACCAATAGTATTGACCAACTACAAAAAGAGGACACAGGAATAACTCTCATGGCATCCATGCAAAAACCCTTAATCAAAATATTTCTGTTTATACTTCAGCTTCTAAATGATTTTTTCTTTTTTTCTCCTTCCACTCTGTGTTTTACTCTTCATTCTTACTGTAACTGAATATTCACTGGGAATGTGTAATTTGATAATATGTATTAGATGAAGAAATGGTTACAATTTCTGGGGAAGCCTTGTACTATAGATCAAGTGAAAAGGGAAACAAAATTATCGTGTCTAACTGTTCTCCATCTTTTTTCACCTGGCAATGTTAACTCCTTAGCAAATCAAGATAGAAATTCACACATACTTTGAAAGACAGTAATAACTTTACTGTCCATACTTTATTGAAATTTGTATATCAAATGCCTATTCATGATAAACTACTATGATCTGTAAAGATTATTTAACAGCTGGGATTCATGAACAATTCTCTTTACAGACAAATGTGGAAATTTGTCCTACCACTTGTATCTGACCAATTTTATACACATTTATATAAGTAGGTGTTAGAGAGTGCATCTCATTAATCATTCTGATAGGACCATCTAGCTCGTTTCTGCAAGTCACTTGCAATCTCTCATGACAGTAACATAATACTGAAGCATGAGTTCTTATTTTGCCCTATCCCCTCTGTTGCTTCCGATTCACCTCAGGGAAGGGGGAGTGGGTGGGTGGTCGTGGCGTCCTGGCGTCCCTTGGTATTGTAATATTTCTGTAGAGTAGGCATGGTTTTATTCAAATATATTTGGTAATAAACTTCCTGAATACCTGCTGGTCTCAGTAATTGCCTATGAGCTTGGTGGGAAGGTATCTCGTTTTGCCCTCGATTCCTATCCCCTCAAGGAGGCGGTTCACGGACGTCCACACCTGACCACGACAATCAGCAACGGAGAGTCAAAGAAACTCTCATGTAATCAGATTTTAGGTTGCAAAAGCACCAAGAAGTATGCAGCCTTAGAAAACACTGAACATTCAAACACAAGAATTTATTCTTACAACAAATGAAAAAAAAGCCTGCAAATTTAAAGAGCAAATGTTACCTGCAAAGTTTTTCTTGCAATATATTTTGCAGGCTAAAAAATATTTTCAAAACGTAACATGCTAAAGTACATGCTCAAATATTAGTACATTCTTTGCAGGGAATAAGAAGTTAAAAATCTAACTACATCTCCACACCAGCAAAATTTCACTATGTAGAGATTTAGTTTCCATGACATCGTCCACTGAGTGGTGAATAATTGGATGTGGAATCAGAAAAATTTTTCTTTGTGATTGGTAAGAAATTAATATACTCTCTTCAAAGAACCTCCACCCTTTATAGCTGATATATATTAAATGCACTTTGACCTAGAACTGCGTCAGCAAGGGTAAAAGCCTTCTCTCTATTTTGTGTAGCATTTCTATACTAAAACATTTTGCTGCCAAATCCAAGCTCATTAGAAAAAGGGAAAAGAATGATGGTTACCCTACAATTAATGTAAAAGTATACTTGCTGACTAAACTGACCACTGGCTATTAGTTTAATGGCAGGATGAAGGGTCAAACCAGTGAAGATCAAAACAAGCCAGATCACCAGGACTTTATCACTAGCTGACTACTATGTTTCTTGGTGCCCAACACTATCAATGCCTTCATCCTCTTGCTTAATTTGACTTCCTTGCCCACCTCCTGAGTAGGATACTTAATTGAGCTCATTAACTGGAACTTAAACACTCCAATTTGCTGATCAAAGTTGATGTGAGAAGCACACTCTTTGATTATGTTTACCTTTGTATTTATCCATTCTTTTCCTCCATGGTAATTGCGTCTATAATAACTGCACATCCCTAGATTTATATATCTTTAGGTTTTTAAACGTCCTAATAAAAACATCTGTTTCACATCTGAAATACAGGAAATCTCATTAGAAGAACATACTGTTAAGTGTCCCAGTTAAGACAAAAAGACAATTATCTGCAGATCCCAAACAAGGCTGTTCAGGAGACAAACTGCCAAAACAAAAGGAGAGCTTGCTGAATGCAAACTCTACATCTAAAGCTGTACTTAAATCTTCTGTCAACATTTTTAGATCTGTGAGTTTTTTCTGCACTTTCAGGAATACTTCTGGGTTTGTTTCCTCCATGCCCTTTTAAAAGATACACATATGTATTTTGTCTGTTTCTCTTATTTTGCCCATTTAAGAGTGTTTAATTGTGGCAATTAGTGATTCTTTCTGGCATTATTTCACCCAAAATCAGGGATTTTTGTGATGTTTAATTTGGCTTCCCTAAGATTTTAAGTGTTGATAGAAATTTCTGGTGAAACATCACTGAACTTGATGCTTCTTTGTTCACAAATGGGTTCATCAAGCAGGATTTTTTTTCCCCCCAAAGAGTTTGTGTTTATAATTTCAATGTGATTGCAATCATTTTAAAAGAAAGGGAAAAAAAAGTACTGCTATGGAATTAAGACACTTTCTGCTTTAGATTCTGAATATAGCTTATAAGAAGAATAGGAGTGGGTAAATTACTGTGGAATGATTTTGTTTATGATCACTTATAGAAAAAGGTACCTGGGAATGACAGATGTATTTCTGATTGGATTTTGCAAATGAAATGCTGCAAGAGGAGAATGCCTGATATAAAAGACAGTATGAATTTTCACCTTCCGAACAATCACAGCTGAGAGAAGATATATATGTATTTTTTTAATCAAATAGGACATGTGATCTAACAGTTCGAGCAGAAGCCCCACGTAGTGAAGGCCCCCAAGAAGTTCTGTTCAACTGCAGTCTATGGGAATTTTGCCACCAAGTTCAGTAATAGAAAGTTTTACTTCTAGGAACCAAACATCCTAAAATAGTTTCTTTTTTGTGTGATTTCTTGTGGCTGTGTAAACCCCAAAGTCAAAGCTACACATCCTATCACAGGAATGATTTCTTGGCTTTAAAATGGTAGTTATGTACCTTTTACATTCTCCCACTGCGGAAGCAGAAATGACAGCAATTTTATTTTGAAACTAAAATGATCAAGAACATGCTGTCATTTCCAAAGACCTTTTTTTTTCCTGTGGTTGATAACAAACCTGAACACTGCATGTTCCCCTATGGAAACTGGGCTACTGGACTCAAAGGAAAAGTTTGGAAAGTTCTCTCTGCACAGGTCATACAAATATGACAAGGCATGCGGGACCTTTTCCAGCCTCACATACGCATAGCAAAGGAAGACACGTGTCCTCTGTTTGCTTCACCTTCCACCACTTAAACTGAAAAATGAATGTCCACAACATGTGTAAAGATATTTAAAAGATGCACTCACAAGAACTGCAAGATCATTTTCAATATTCAGTTATACTGAGCTAAGAGTTATAGGACTGACTTTTTAAAAAATCCAAAATCCAAGAAAAAATGTGAATAAGCTGATTAACAGTTATCTAAGAATAATCTAGAAAAATAATGTCATTCAGGCTTTTTGCTAGTTGTAAACATCTATTGTAATCATAATTACTATGAATTTCTGGATGCAGGAATATGCAACACTGAGCAACACTATCAGAATAGGTTTATATTTCAAATGATGGTAAATTTGGGTGTAAACTCCTTACTAGACGAGTTATAATGAGATATATTTTGAAAAGATGCATACAGTCCCAGCACTAACAAATTCTAATTTCAGGCTTCCTATGCCAAAGACCAAACAAAACAACTGCTATCCCACAGTGATGGATACAAGACCACTTTCCAAAGTCAGGATGCATTTTATCTTATGATACAGAAAATATTTAGTGGTTATATGCACATATATAATTCCACAATGAAAAGTGGGACCAGCACTGTTTAACATCTCTGTTGACGACGTGGACAATGGGTCCATGACAATGGTGCACCCTTATCAAGTTTGCTGCCAGTACCAAACTGTGTGGTATGATCAACATGCTGGCGGGAAGGGATAGGACAAGGGGTAATGGCTTTAAACTGAAAGAAGGTAGATTTAGATTAGATGTAAGGAAGAAGCTCTTCGCTGTGAGGGTGGTGAGGCAATAGAGCAGGTTGTGCAGAGAGGCTGTGGATGCCCCTTGGTGTTCAAGGTCAAGTTGGATGGAGCTTTCAGCAACTTGGTCTAGTGGGAGGTGTCCCTGCCATGGCAGGGGGATTGGAACTAGACTATCTTTGAGGTCCCTTCCAACTCAAACCATTCTGTGATTCTATGATTCTATTTAAAAAATCTACATTAGCTACCCATACAGTCTAGAGAGTGAAGAACTGGAATCACTTCTCCCTAGGTAAGCAAAATATAGGAACTGAACAAGAACCAAATTGGCAACTCTGTGAAAAAGATGGAAACAAAGACACCGAGTCATCAAGATAGGTAGATAGATAACTGACAACATGAGCAGCAAACAAGCGTACTAACTGTATGTATTTTTATTATTCAATAAGAAGCTGTATTACACCCAAGAACAACAAAGATACAGAAGCCAGGCACTATATTACAACAAGAAAGTATGGGGTTTGCTTATATTGGTTAAATAGAGTTCTTACCAACTGCACATCTGTTTTATTGCACCTGCTCACTATAAAGCACTGCAAAGCAAGACAAGAGTCTTGAAGGCTTTGTAGAGGGTAGATTTGTGATTTGGTTAAGACTGTAGCTGGCTGAAAACCTACTAGCGTCAAAACCATAATACAGCAGTCTACCTCATCATAAGGAAATAGAGGCCCTTTGGTGAAATGAGGAAAGGTGGCCTTCAGAAAGGTTGAGCTTTATGCATGGAAGTGGAGTATGAAAAAATAGTTGCGTTGAGTTTCAGGGTTTCTATTGTGTAAATCTCTACAGGTGGATGGTTTTCTGTCTCTCTCTGGGAGTTTGCAGTGATCTATGTGTATCTAAGGGAAGGAAAAGCTCTTTGAAGTCAAAGAGGAGAATTGGCATCTTAATCTCAGAAAAAAGTCTCTAAGGGGGAAATGCTGCCCAGTAGGTGAAATAGTTGAAGCTCCTTGCTTCTTATGGGTATGCTTTTAGTTAAAACTTTTATGCAGACGTGTTTGAATTTCCTTATAGGCTTTACTGCCTAGGCAACCAGACTAAGAAGAAAGTTCTAAGACTTCTCTTCAATTAGAGGTAAATGAAACTGATTCACACACCCTGGGGTATCAGGTTCTGGAAGACATTCTTCTGAGGCTTTAATGGAAATTTTACTTGATTTAGGAGCAGCAAAACAAACAGGCTATTCTTTTTTTAAAAAGTTCTTTAGAAGTAAACATTTCTAGATAGAATTTGGGTCAAATAAGAAAATATGTATTTTGACTAGCGATCACTTCCAAACTGCACATTGCCAGCAGATCTTGTGGTAGTTGCTTGCATTTTGATTGGTTCTCTGAGCTGCATCATAGTGTTGTGTTAACTCCAAGTTGACCAATCCCTACAAATAGCTGAAACCAATCATACACTTTGATGATTAAAATCCCCACCTTAAGTACTTGCAGGTTAGTGGGAACATCTAATAACAATGCTTGCTTTCTCTTTGCTAAATTCATCCATGAAATACAGGATAAGGAAAGACAGGGAAAGTAACTGATGTTACTGAGTGGCTGATGCTCTTGATCTGCCTCAGCTGTGCTGTGAAGGCTCTTTCATAGAATGTAGTCCTCTCGTTAGGGAAAACGCAAGTATCCTTTGCCTGTCGCAGATCTGTAACTCAGCTTGCCAAATGCACGTAGCCGAAAAAGAAGATTCATTAGTCTCAAATTTATTGTCCAGGTAGTAAATCAAAACAAAAAGACCCCCTTTATTTTTTCGTTTGCCCTATAACCATATAGCATTTTGACTACAGGAAACAAATGTGTTCCTTTTGACCTAGTTTCTAGTTTGCTAAAGCAGACCTGAATCCTAAAGTTCGCTACAATGCAACAATACTAACCACAGGGAAATTACAGAGCACCAGCAGGAAAATGGTATGTTGACTGAAGGGGCAGTGAGCCACAATGACCTTAATGTCTGAGTTCCAGGGATGAGTTCCTAGAACATCAGCTCGTCTCTGCTGCTGCTGTGTGGATAAAATTGTGAATTAATACTAAACCTAACACACCTACTGATGTAGAGTTTGCACTTAGTAGAATAGAAAAAAATCTGTTTTCACTGACTCTATACAAACATGCCTTTCATGAGAAGTAAATGGCAAAAAGATTACTTGGGTCATTAAAAAGTTATTCCACTTGTAATAAATGTTGCTCATTTTTAAATTTTCTTTGTTAATTTTCAATGTTCAAACAATAAGAGATACTTTTTTCCAGTATATTATTAAGCATATTTCTTATAGATTTTGGAGTCTGCATGTCTGATTGTCTTGGTTTCACTGGGACAGAAGTATAGGCCAGCCATGGTCTGCAGGCCGTTAGCAGTTTGGAGTCAGCCAGAGCAACCGTGCTGAGCTGGCTCTCAGGTGTATCCCATCCTGTAAATGTCATGCTCAGTATAAAGGGCGAAGTTTGCTGAAGGCAAGTTTGCTTGGGCTCCTGCCATGCTCAGTATAAAGGGCCTGCCTCCCTTGATTGTGCTTCTCTGCTTCCTTTGTCTCATGTTTCTCCCTATTCATGGAGGGGTTTGCTTTCTATTCTCTACTGAAGACTTCTTTCCTGTTTATTGTGACAAGTGTACATCCACTAAGGTGAGTGTAACATTGTATATTTTATTTATACTGTATTAGCTTGGCTGTTTCCTTAAATTCATTTTCATTTTATCCTGTGGGTCTTCTCTCCTTTTCCTGATTCCCTTTCTTGGCTGGGGAGGGGTCACTGGGTGATAGAGCAACTGGTGTAGTTTAGTCCCAGTTGTGGACTGAGTGTAGACCTTGATTTAAAAGAATGTGCATATGTGTTTGTCTAGACCATATGTAGCCTAAAGACTTATGCGTGTAATTAACACTGCTTGTTAGAACGTGTCTATGAGAGTGAATAAGACTAACTATGTGTGCAACTGCCCTTGTAATGATAAGGGAAGGCTTTTCCCCTGCACCCCTACCTGCAGGAGAGTCAGAGACCTTTGGAATGCAGCATGTGTGCTACTGCAACTTGTAATCACGAGCCAAGATGCTCTGGTGACTCGCATTGCCCCATTCAAGCACTTAGAGACACCCAAACTAACAATGGAAATGCCTACATTCGCACAAGGACCATTCAGTTTACTGATCATAGTAAAAGTTTATTCTTTTATCTTCAGGACCTGTGGGCCAACAGTCAGATTTGACAATGATACTGTGTTTGAAGACACTGAAAAAAGTGAACCTATATTAAACACAGATGTTATAAACCCAAAACAGTGTGAAAAAAAGAATGATAATAGTGTGGGTAGTAGGAGAAAGGCAAGAAAAGATGGTGGAAGAAAGCAGCATAAGCAGTAATTGAAGTGTTGTAACGTAACTGTGTTCTTCACAATAAGAATTAAAGAAAAATGAAGCAGTAGGGTGATAAGAAAGTAGGACTTCAAGAACGCTGTTGTGAGAGAAGTTTGAACTGGATAAAGTCTCAAAAATAATTGTTACTGCAGGCTCAGAATGAGCAGATGAACTTTTCATCTGCAGGAGGATGTAATTGCAAAAAGTGTTTTGAAAGGGCAAGAACTTTTCCTTCACCTGAAAATTTTTAAACCCTTATTATTTATAGCACTGCATGAGTGCCAGCACCTTAAATAAATTTTAAAAAAGAGAATATCTTATTACATAATGCAATACTTAAAACATTATGATTAATACAAGTTCTCATTATTTGACAGCTGTTCACCATCACTACACCTCTGCATTTTCCTATGAAAAATCACTCACAAAATTACTACAAAATAATTTCATTTTTTATACAAATTTGAGCAGCAATCAATGCACAGGCTCACTACCTTGACTCGGAGAAATATCAGCGGGTCTTAAATTACTAGTTTAAATGGTATAGACAAAATTCTTATGTATTCGTGGTTACATAATTTGACTTAAAAATATGATTAAAAAGACTTGATTAGATACTACAGAAAGATCACTATGGTGGTTTAGGCCCTGCGGGGGCCTGAGCACCATGTGCTGCTGCCACCCTTCCACCCCTGGGGGGAAGGGAAAAAGGGAAAGGACAAACCCCGAGGTTGAGATAAAGAGAATTTAATATGATAACACACACACAAAAAAAATCAGAACAACAACAGTGAGAAAACAAGGTACAGAACAAATGATACCGAGCACACAGGTGGAGCGGACCTCCAACAGCCAGTGGGGGCATGACATCAGCATGGTATCAGTTAGCCTGGCTGTGGCTTTCTCCCAGCTCCTGCTGAGCATTAACCCTGTCCTGCCTGAACCAGGACACTCACTAAGTCTGTTAGACTTATTTTTAGCTAGGTGCCCATAAAAAGCTATCCAAGAAACTCTACTGTAGAAAGCCCTCATCAACGTTGCACTTCACGAAGAATTATCTATCTTGTGACTATCTACTAAGGCACACACATTTGGAGTTCTTCAGAGTTTAAGAAGCTGTGTTTGACAGAATCTGGGAGTAAAAGCGTAATATTTAAAACACTACTAGTAATGGAAGGGAATCACTCTTTAATCAATAAGAGAAGGGTTTTGCTATGTGTGGGCTGATTGGCATTTTTAACAGTGAAAAGGAAAATTTTGTCCAAGCCCAAAGGCTTGTAGGGGGTGTTGCTCTTTTTATTTTTTTCTGAACACAGAAAGCATGCTCATTTTCTAAGCTAATTGTTCTTGTTTCATTGACATTTCTTTTAAATCAGGATGTACTAGGACCCCTACTCTCTAAGATAAATTTTACTAATGGTAAATTTCTAAGGGCCAAATGAAGAGTAAGTAATAAGGTCATTCATGATTTTTTTCTTTTCCTAGTACATTACTAGGAACAAAGAAAGAAATCGCTACACTCATGTATGTGCTGAACAGTAAACAAGCTACTTATCTTTCAGGAATCCATTCTTTACCTGGGCAGTCACCAGAATGGACATAATTAATGCTTCTTCATAAGAAGGGAAAATAACTCTGTAGATTTCGATATGCTCATCTTTATTATCAATGTTGTGATTTTTGACTGGCATCAGCATGAAATCGAAAGCAATGGTGTATTAAACTGGAGATCTTAGAGCATGAAGACCTGAGTTCCTTATAATCCTTCTACCTTGTAACTTGTCTTACAGTGCCCACCTTATGTATAGAACAGTGTCCAGGTTTCAGTCCTACATCTTCTTGTTCAACCAGCTAAGCCTTTTTAAGTAGTTTGTGGTGTTAATTGAATGGCCATATTCCTGACCTACTTTGACTGTGTGCTGAATTAAACTGTTTGAATGAGAAACAGAGTAGCTAAGATGTTAGGAAGCTGTTCATCTTGTTGGACAAGATGACCTTGGAAGGTTCCTTCCAACCCAAACCATTCTATGATTCATACTCAGCTTTCAGGTATTGGAGTAGTAGAACAAAAGAGCAGAGTAGATTTAAAATAAGCTCTAGCCTCACCTAAAGCTTGCACTTGCCCATGAACAGACTGACAAAGCCTGAGACTTCTGGGTTAAAATTCAAGCTGCAAGTCATTCATCCATCTACAATTCATTTGAAATTCCATGAAGATGAAGGACATGATTCTTTAAGTCCTACCATTTAGTCCCAGGTTCCTTGCTTTTTGAAGGTCCAGAGAAATAAGGCATCTGAAATAAAATTGACTTACTTGTTTCTAAAGCCCAGCAATATGAATTAAGTATCAGTTGCTAGGTCACATATGTTTTGGGATCAAAACAGGAAGCTGGATACTTAATGTTGGGCTTTTCTACCGTAGTAAGTTGGTGGAAGGTGGAGAGATTAAGCATGCTGAAAATGGGTTTTAAAAAATCTTCCTACCTGATTTACAGAGGACGTGCTCAATATAAAGGTCCTAGAATAGCAGATGTGTTTCTAATTGCATTCTTAAAATGAAATGCTTTTATTCAGAGTCTACAGCCCAGGAAACGTCCTTCAGTAAAGGGCACCAGCTGCAAAACAGTAAGATGAGCTTTAAGCATTTATCCAATGACTGTCATTTTTGCCCCTCTTAGACCTTATAAAGTTCATGTTTATTCACGTAAAATGTTAAAGAGGGATTTTAGCTGGTTTAAGGACTGAAATAAAGTAAATAATTTTGACCATTCACATCGTAAGTGGCTTGCAGTACAGGCTGTTGTGATTTAAATGAACAGGTAATAAATGTTTCAGTCACCTGAATGCTACTAAAATCAGTGGTATGTTAACTTATTTGTTAACTGGCATTTTTCACTACAGATTATCTCTTTATTTGAAATTTCTTACTAGGAGCATTTTAAAGCACGTGGTCAGCATGTTGACCTCAGAGTCAGTATAAACTATTGTCTTCCACTGACTTGCCTCAACATACCACTTTTCTAATAAGTTCCTTAGTTTCTCTTTTCTCATTCAGCTGTCTCACCTCTTTAAATCCTCATGTGTACATGTCAAAGGAAAGTTCTAAACCTTGCTGCCTTAAACAGAAAGATGCCTATGGATTAACTGAAAATCATTCTCACTTAGACAAGATTAAAGAAAAAGAATCTTCTGCTACCACAAAAGAAAGAGAGAGAATGTGATAGGATGAAAATATGATCCTGAAGATATTTAACTAGTAGGATAGGACTACATGGAAACTACTAGCTAGTAGCAAAAAGTCATAAGACAATTTAAAAAAGGAAGTTATAGCTGAACCAAGGTAATTCCTGGAAGATAATTTCAGTTCAAAAGTTCAAATACTTCTATACTAATAGCCACTTCCTGTGGCCACCAGATACCGTGTTAATTAATTCTGGGTCAGTTTGAGCAAACAAAGCACAGAAAGATGGGTTTCATTCCCTTCTTTGGTATGCAAAGGAAACACTTTTTTTAAAAAACATTGGTAGAGGAGCTTTAGAAAAAGAAAAAATGAGACTTCAAAAATCTAAAAAAGAAAACCAGTAGATGGCTGAAGCATAGATAGCCAAAAGAGCTATCATGAATGGAGAAATTAGCTTTTTATTTGAAGACAATAGCCACCTCCTGTATTTTTTTTCCCCTTTGAGAGGAAAAAGAGGGAAATACGAGAGACCTTGAAATACAGATGACTCAATTTTTTCTTCTGTTAAGGTAGAGTTTGTGTGGATAGAACAGGGGAATTAAAGTTTATTCCTGCTTTCTGCTCCCAGTTCCACAGCTGATTAACTGTGTAACACAGGTAAACAAAAATCTGTTGGATGTTGGATGTAGTCTTGCTTAAGATCCTAATTGAAGTTTTAGGCAGAGCAAGTAATTAAATACAACACTTGATGAGTTACTTAAGCCTACAGTTCTCTCTATTTAGACAGTGGCCAGACTACATTTTTAAATACATCCGTAGTTCCTACTGACTTTGAATAAAAGTGGCAAGTAAAACTAGAAACTATAGAAAAAAACTTAGACTCAGGAAATTTACTTTTGTGATGGGTTATATAAGAAAGAGGAAAGTCTTTCATGCAGATTCTTGGTCTTTCTTAGTCGTTGCAATAAATACTCTCCTCCAGTTTGAGAAAATAAGGGGTTCTGTGTTTCAAACAAAACATATTGGCTAGGATCTTTGCTCCTCTGCTTCATGCTCTGTTTCACATCTAGCTTTTGTGAAAGGAAAAAATTGTGTTCAAAGTGAACATTCTTTTTTGTGTATGTTGCTTATTGTTTGTACTAGATGCTGAATTAAATCCTGCAAGAACCAGGTTATAACTTGTATTTTGTGGAATGCCATGCAGGACTGGTTAAGTGACTATTTGTTTTTATTTAGGGAAGTTAAGTACTATGAACCCAGGCCATGTTTATAATCTAGTCTGTTGAAACAGCATGTGACATCTGATATAATTTCTAGAAATACTTTAGTGAAATTCTGTGACAGAAAAGGTACTGGTATTATAAGAGCTTTCATTCACTTCATTGAGGCAAATTACTACTTTTTATGGCATCATAAACTCTTCTCTCTCCCAGCCTTTTTGTCACAGAACTCAGAAGAAAGGCAGTTTTATGAGGCTGTGGAAAACCAGAAAGTATGAAGGAACAGAAGCTGCTTTTGTTATTTGCAAAACTGATGTTCTGCCAAAAAATTAGGATGAAATTAAGTTACATATGTTTTTAGAGATGCTAATTGAGTAGCACAAATTACATAATAGCAATATGTAATCTTAATAAGCCATTCATATGGAAATATCTTAACTTTCTTTTGCACACTTATAACATAGACTGTCTATATTTTTCTTAAATACATATCCATAGAGGATTCAATGGCTAGGAGAGTTAGAGGTATCACATACTCCTTTTCATGCATTTGTTCCAACTGGAAAGGGCCATGTTAATGTCTCCTGAAAATTTGCTATTTATTCATTTGTACAGAATTCCTGCCCCTTGCAACTTCATTTGTGCTTTCCATCATCAGGAGATTAGAAACTTTGGATTCCTTCAAAAATTAGATAGATTTGTGATTTCTAACTCACTGGTATAAAATGATGCATTACAAAACTTTTTTGTCAAGCAGGTAGAGAATATCTACTCAGTCTTGTAGTTGGGAAAGATTACAGAGATAAAGTTACATAAAGAAATGACTAATCCTTTTTTTTTAAGGTTAGAATGCTGTGTCTGAGTATATAAAAAATCCCAATAAAACACTTTTTAAAACAAACCTGAGTAACAGATATTGTCAGTTTTGCAAAAATCATAAGAAAAAGGAAAAGACTCAGTTGGATGTGGCAGTGCTGAGTGCCACATCCACTGATTATAAGATTCCAGGTCAAATAATGTGAAATATTTATTATGAATATTTTACCTGGACCAGGCATGAACACTCAATCACAGCAAACAGTGAGCAGCTTTGTGACACGTACACAGTCTCAATAGAGGAATCATCTATGTATGCTCCTGTATAATTCTTATTATTAAAAAAAAGCAACTTTCTCAGTATCTAATTTCAACATCTCCTTTTCTGCCTGCACATGATTATCTTTGCACTAAATTATGGGAGAGGATGATGGACAAATGCGTGAGACTGAGAGAACAAGTAGAATAGCTAGGCAGTATACAAACAATAACCCAAAGAAATGGTTCTCTCAATTGACTATATATATTGTATTTTCTAGAAAATATTACCACATTTTATTAAATTACATTCTGCGTGAGATTTTGCTATTCTCAGGAATGAAGCTGATCTTGTCCAGATACTTCATGGAACATAATTCACAGGAAAAACACAGGAAAAACTGTGCACGCATCCTTGCAGACACCAAGTTGGCAGTGCAGGCTGTTTTGTCTAATGAAAGAAAATTTTTCTTCCAATAAATCATGTGAACAGCATATGAGAGCTTGTATCTACCATCAGAAATTGCTGTAGATCGATAAAAATACTAATATTGTTTTTATTTGCTACAGTTTTTGCTTTAATGAATAAGCCTGCAGTCATGCCTAATTCAGTTATGAATGTGCTATTTTGGACTTGTTCATCAATGCAACAAGATCCTACCTAGATTTTAAATTATTTTACCTCTTCATGTACACTAGGTGGAATTTTCTCCTTAGTGTTATGCGCTGAAACAATATGTTGCTGTAAATGTAAAGAGTCAGTAGATAACAGAATAAGATTCTATTAGTACTGTCTTCTGTGTAAGCAGAAACTGCAATTCCTTGGTATAGGCAACATACCAAGTACGAGCTGTGAGCTGAATCAAAAAGATTAATGAAAATATGTATGGAAATACAGAAATGAATGTAAGAAATGAAAAAATAAACACATTTTCAAAATCTGTATCTGTAGGCAAAACATTACACTCAAACTGAAGTATGGCTAGTTAGACTTTGTGTCTAGCAGAAGTGTGTGTGTGCATGACTGGGCCGTTGAAATTATGGAAATAATGAAATTATGGAGAAAAAGTGCTCATTAGTTGCAGACAGGCAAGAATTTTTTTTTTTCAAGATAGAAAGTGGGCTTATACCTCTGGAATTCTTACAGTTTGGAATTGTTACCTATTTAGATTCAATTCTATCTCATTCAATTGCATCTAGAATCCAGATAGATGTCCATTATTATAACTATCTTCTAGTAGCCTGGAAGAGTGCAGTCTTTTTTTTTTTTCTTGAAGTTTTACTATATTTACTTAGGGTCTCCCTGTCATTAATCAGTCTAGGTGGGAAAAGCGGAGAATTCTAGTGCTTAGTCATCTCTTTGTACTGTCCTCTATAGCTAAAGTTCCCTTAACAATCCCAAATCACTAATTGCTCTTTTGTCCTATGCTTTCAAAAAGTAATTAGCTGCCTTGCAGTCCTTATTTTTTTTATGCCAAACTTGTGATGCCTTCTCTAGATATGACATTGATAAGATGACTAAGAGTTAGAGCTTTTACAATTACCTCCCTGTCAGCACCCTGATACTGAAGAGTGATCACCGTTTCTATTCACTTGGCAACCCAGAGCTACTTTTCTCATGTTTCTATATGTTAATGTATTTTTTCAAGCTTAATGTAGCTATATATTAGAAGTCTTCTGTAAAATCCTCTCTTGCTTTAACTTCGTTTAGCTTCCAGTGTGTCTACAAGGGACCTGCACATTAAAGATTTAGAGAAGGATCCTCATTCAATGTGCAATAGAAGATCTGAAGTTCTTAACACTGTATCTATGGTTCAAGGGTGTGCATTTTTTAAAATCATGATTCACACCTCTTGGGTTGGTGGTATCATTCTGATTATGTCTTGGAAACACCCTCTTTCACCACTACTCCTACTCCTCCTGTTATACCTCTGTCTTTAAAATTTATTTGGACAGTGTCCTTAATACACTTTAAGTTTTGGCCAGCCCTGAAGTAGTCGGGAAGTTAGAATATTTCGGTTGGATTACATGATTGTTGTAGGTCTCTTCCAACTGAACTATTCTTTTTTTAATATATCTAAAATAAAGTCAAATCACCATTAATTATTTTTAAATGAAAAATGAATCAATTTCAGCAAGTGAATAATTTATATTTGTTCCAATTTAGCTGGTAGTGTTTTTCTCCAGGTTTATCTGAAGAACTATACTTACCCTTATCAGGGACTTAAAATAATATATGAAGCAGCTGGTAAATTCTGCGTATAGATCTGTATGCATGTACATATCTATTGTAGGTATTTTCCTGAAGGAGAGCAACTAATCTATAAATATTTTTTATTAACTTTTTTTACTGTGTTCAGTGAAAACTGAATCTGTGAGAAATCTTACTTCTATTGCCTCATTGTCCTGTGAAGTTTCTGAGTAGAGTGGAAAAGAGGAGAGAGTTATAGTTAATGTTAATTATAAGTAGCCCACAACTAATTCAAATGTCACTGTGTGTCTATATGCATGGAGACTTTTGAAGACACTTTATACTTTTGGAGATTATAACACAGGGAAAAAATTGTTACTAATTATAAGCAGTATGCCTGACTTTTCACTGTAGCATTTGATCTCATAGGTAATGTCTAGCTCACCCTAGTCATGGGAAATAATCTTTAGTTTGTTGCTGAACTTTGTGGAACTGAAGCATGTAGGTTCTAGCTTACAGTCTCTGAGCATATGCCCAACTGAAATAACTAAATCTGTTTTCTCAAAGATATAGATTCATTGTAAGACTTTAACATATCCACTGTGCTTGTTGATGTTGATGCTTGCACTAGTCATGATACCTCCAGCAACAGAAAAAATTCAGGCATACTGAATTCACCTAGTGTGTATTCCCAAGTATCTGATAGTGTGTAAATGTTAGAGTAGTTCATTTATTTAAAATTAAATGCTTTGTCTATTGACACTTTGATAGCACATCTTAGGAAAAAAAATCTACTGTCTTTCAAAGTTTAGGTGAATATGAACAAGCATCAGTATTCAAGGGTTTGTATGGAAAAACGCTAGACAAATGTCTAGCATGTATACATTTAGAATAAATTCAACTATATTATGTTAAATAACCAAGACGGTACATACAAAGGTTCATCATAAAGTCTTACATTCAGGAGTCTCAATGTAGATTTCTTCTACAGAGACCTTAATGTCAGATACAATTTTATCTCTCACTTTGAGGGGAGTGTAGATGAGTTTTTAGTTGGTTTTGAGTAACAACAGTCACTGTTTTGTTACTGCTGGTGCTGCTAAACAGGCTGAAAGCTTGGATTTAGTCTGCTATTTGTATGTGTGTCTCATCTCCTGAAACGCTTGAGAGCATATTTCATTTTAAATACCCAACGTTTATTAAATATATTAAATAGAATGCAAAAAGAATATTAATATTAAAGATAAGCTGCATAGCTAATATCGAGAGATGAAATTTCGCATCAGTTTTGCAGGAGCAGCTTAACATATAGTAATTATATGAAGTGAACTAAGTAGAATTCACAGGATTTAAGAGGTCAGAAAGGGAATTTAGATGTTCAGCACTTATAAATGAGGTTGAATTTTGTATAGCTCACCTCCTATTTAGTTATTTAGTCAGGTTTCTGTAACCACTAACTAAAGGAAAGTAATAATGAATGAAAAGACAGACTTTGCAAACATCTCTGTGATTTCGGATATAGTTTTCTACTATATGCACATTTTTCTTAGGATTCTAAAAAAGGGCTTTACTGGCCTAGGCATTTATCCTCTTATTCCCAGAGAAGTGTGTAACAGAGGCAGTGGAAAATTGGTCATGAAATAGATATTTATTTCTTTAGATTCACTTAGGACAGAATAAATTGCATGAGGTAATAATGGAAAAGAAAGAAAACTTTACTAAAGCATAAGCAAGACATGGATTTATGTGAAAGATAAGAAAGGGCAAGATTATAGCAAACAAACAAATACTTCAGAGTAGACAAAATTATAGATTTCTCTGCAGAGCAGGAAGCCCTTGAATTGGTCGTTGCAGCATATTCCTTTTTTGCCTTTCAGATTGAGAATGTAACTGTATTTTTCTGGTTCTTTTTTTCTTCTACTTTATTTCCTGTAATTTGTTTAGCATCTTGTACAAGTAAAGTAAAATAGTACAAGTACTCTTGTACAACAAAGTAAAATAAACCTTTCTATCTGTTTTTCTTGGGAAAATAAGGTTGCCCTAAATGTTTAAAATTAAAGTCCATGCTGTTTCTCACAAATGAAGCTAATAATTTTGTGCTTGTGAGGTAAGTGATAACGTATTGCAAAGACTTCCAGGTGTCTCAGAGTATTATGATCACACTGCACATTTCATAGAATCATAGAATCATTCAGTTTAGAAAAGACAGATGTTAAACAGACAACACTGAGCCCTGAGGAATGCCACTTGTGACCAGCTGCCAGCTGGATTTAACTCCATTGACCACTGCTCCTTGGGCCTGTCTGTCCAACCAGTGCTTCATCCAGCAATTTTCACCCTTGGGGGATTAGAATTTTTTAAATGTTTTACCCCGTAAATCAGAAAATGTTTGAATTTCTACACGTACTGAACTTATTCAATATATTATTCTGCTTTTCACAATTCTTCTGTACAACACACAGTTGATAGAGCTAACATCAGCAGTTTGTTTCCATCTAATGCCTTTCTCAGTCCTCTTCCTACTACTCTACTTTGTTTTTTCAGGCTAAAGTCTTATGGTTGCTATACTAATACACCTGCCTCCGTTTCTACACTTCTAAAACTGTTAAAAAACCAGTATTATTTTAGTTTCCTCTGCTCTTCATTTCTACAAAAGGCACAAGACAAGTAATCTGTTTCAATTCCACTCAAAATGCTAACCTAGCTCTACTCAAATTAGGTGTGAGCAGAGATATGTAGCAGAGATATAACTGAGAATTATGCTTCTATGCTTTGCTTTTGTAAGTAAATATCTTTTCATCAAAGGTGTAACAATCTAAATAAGTGAACACATGGAATGCTGCTAAGTATCTTGTCTCTGAAGTACAAAGTTCTGTTTACTGGAGAGTGAAAACTCATCCTTTCTGAGTAATTTCTGAGTTTTTATTTTAAAGTATGTATTTTGAGAGCAGTTTCTAAGCCATTTAATACATGGATTCGAACTTAGCCTGGTAGGATTGATTATTTTTATGTAACTACTTTGTTTAGACTTTTTTCTTATGTGTGGAAAAAATTTCTTTCTCTATTCAGAGCACTTACAACAAGATAAAATTCCTTAATGAATGTAGCATGTATTTCATTGAAACGTACTGCTGTACTTAAGTACTCCAGTGGGTGAAATATTACACTGATGGCACTCACACTTTAATTTTAGCCACTTGGTTTATACAACCTGTGGAAACAAATTACTATATGCAAAACCATGATGCAGTTCAAGTGCTCTTTGAATTTCTGAGTTTTAGGGGGTTTAATTCATTGCTGCACTGTGACCAGTTCTGAAGCCCCAGCAACGCCTTGGCATGAACCCTGTGCCCTTAGCAGGAGCACACAGCTAGACTCCTTTTTTTCCTTTTAGTAAAACTGGACTAATATTAAAGAAGCTCTAAGTGTTTAATATTGAAGGACAGTTGTTATATCCAATTATTAAATTGTTAGTAAGTTTTATTAAGATTTAAATGATTTCTCACACTAGTTGTTAGCCACTGTATTAGGTTCTGTTCTGTGACAGAACTGTCATGGTCAGTAGGTCACAGAAATAGGAACAGAAATGAAAATTATGAACTTTTTGAAATATCAGTTTAGAGGAAGGTCATTATATAACCACATTTAGTTTTATTACTGAATTATCCTTTCAGCATTGGAATTTTTTTGTCGTGTTAAATTAGTGAAGGTTTGTGGCTTAGTGTATCAGAAAGCAAATTTTTATTTCTATCCTGAAGGTATTCTGTCCTGTACATTTCCTGTGACAATTACATTTAGTAGTATGACTTTCGAATGTGAATAACTCAAATTTTATGGCTATGATGTAATTGAAGAACGGGACACTCGTGGTTAGCATGCAAAATAACATAGCTGGACAATTACTGTTGTCACTAGTGCTGTAAAGGGACATCTGCAAATAGAATACAGAGAAATCTCTCTAAAGCTGGGGATTTATATATCATTCATTTTTCCTTAGTGTCTGAATTCAATTACTATGGATCTTGGCTTTCTGAATGGATTCAACACAGTTCTGCTCAGTCAGCAGCCCTGCTAGAGAATGGGAGTAATGAGTGCAACAAAGAGAGTCAAAACTGCTCCTCTGGATAGGGTATCTTTCCTTTCCATGTGGCTTTTTGAGACACAAATAAGCTCTTTGAAGTTCTGTCCCTGCTCATATGTAAGATACTTTCATGTGTTCTAAGTCAGTTCCCAGACTGGGTAATTCCATTGAACAAAGCCAGCTGTTTCTAGCCATCCCTAGGAGGAAGCAAAAGTTACATTTAAAACCAGTGTTCTCTTTGAAAAACTTGATAAGTATATTTGAAATGGATTAGAAGAAAATAGTAGGACCCCCTAGCTGTCAGGAAAAATAAGCAAGTTGACAGTAATGTTTTTAAGGCCAGGTGGGTAGCCAGCTTTCAAACCCTGCTGCCATAAATTATTAATTGTCTGAATACTTAACCATAATGCCTCAAGAGAAAGATTACAACTCTGAATATGTTTTTATAAATGTTGAATAATTGCCTTTTGTTGGCTCAGTAGCTCCATTAAACTGGGGACTGTGCAACTTAAGGGTTAGTTGCTTACCCATTTACTAACAAATGTATCTGTTCAATAGTTGTGGTACTTTTCCCTAAGTCAAAGGCTGTTCGCTTCAATAACTCATTTACATGCTTTTCAAACCTTGATTCTGCTAAACCCATAACCAGTCTGTTTTAAAAACTGTTCTGAGCCCCAAATGACATGAAGGAGTTTGTCATAGGAGAGGTTTATGTCAGGAGCTGTATAAATGGTAGCATTTCCACTGAACTTCTGGTGACAATCATGTAGGCATCATCAGCATGCTACTAAAAAGAACGTAGAGTAGCATTTATGATTACTCAGTAATTTAAAGACAATTTGAGGAGTTTTTCTTCTTTGCTTTTGGAAAACTGGTGTTTTGGCACAATTTAGCACAATTTTTTTTTTGTAAAGGAAATGAGATTTAATGACTAAGTGAAAGTGGCAAGTAGAATGGTCTATGCTTCTCCTTCCTATATCACTCTGACACCCACAAAACAATCTGGAATCTGTTGGTGAGTATTGACAGTGTTTGTCAAAGTGATAGGAGTAAAAAATTCATATTCCTTTAAGTATGGTGAAGCTCATAGCTGGATATGATGGCCAGTTCATGAGTTCATACAGAACTCTTAATTAGCTAAAGCATATACTTCATAATTGCTTATCGAGATGAATGTTTGGCATGGAAATAGATGAGGAAAAACTTATGAAGTGTATGTAGGAGTGAACTCAGAGGAAAATGATTGGAAGAACAAAGGAAGACAAACCTACAGGAAAATGAAGTTGTGTTCATTCTGCAGAATGCAGAAGATTAACTTCTGTGTCTTTTTTAAATGGAAAAGTATGAATAGCCTCTCACAAATGCCCGACATGAGACAAATATGCATGATGCTGCTTCTAGAAGAAAGTATTATGGCCAAGGTTTATCTAACCCTGAGTCCAAGGTTCTTTCAACAAAATCTAACTATGTATACAATGTTTCCATATCAATAAATAGATCAAATTGAGCATTTTTCTCAATAGGCAGATGTTTTGAGACAGTGTTTAATAGTACATCTTAAGTGCATAAGTCTATCACTTAATGGAAAAACCTCATTTCAAGGTGTTTCCTCTGGTTTCTGACTTTGTCTCTTTTGGATATTCAGAAAGATAAAAAAAAAAAACCAAACATAACCCTTATTCCAAAAGAGAACCTGTGCCGGTGAGAAAAGTATACGTATCTGACATCACATTAAGAAATCTGGACTTTGTGGGTTTTACCTGTGGCATGTGAGGGTGTTTTCAATTTATATTTTTATATATATACAAATATTATTGCATTGCTCCATCTTTAACAATATAATAAATCAAGGACGTCTTGGTTGGTTGTGGTTTTTTTTCTGATTTTTAAAGTGAATTTTACCTCTTGCTAAAGTATCTTATAGTCTACATTAATCTGTGTTAATTTTCACTTCTGTAATTTTTTCTGTGTAAGTCAGGTGAATCTCAGGCAAGTCAATATAGTAGGGCATCCATCATAGAGTGTTTCCCACTTAACACTTATCTTGGTAGAGCTACAATAATATTGGAGAATGATTGTGACAAAGTACTAATTGAACTGGAGGAAGAGAAGAATTTAATATGGTGTAAAATAATTTCCTCCTTTAGTGTATCTTCTAGCCTCTAGAAGGCTTTCCTCCTTCAATATTACTGCCAGATCCCTTTTCTATTTGAGCAAGTAGGTGCATCTTGCCATTTATACAGAATGATTCCAAACATAACTATCTTGTCAGTACATTATGAGCATTACAATATCTTAAGCATGTTTAAATGTACTGAGGATCTTTGATGCTTGTCTAGAATTTTCCATCTATTGGCAAAATCCCTGTGTTGGTCTTTGTTTGAACAATAAGTTGTGTTCCAGAGTATTTTTCACCTTAGGAAGTACCAGAGTGTTTTGCTTTAGTACAGGAGTATGACTCATGGCTGGCTATCCTTTTGTCTATGTCCCCATCCTCTAGTTTGCTGAGAATCAGGATAAGCTTTGGCATTAGGTTTTTAGCTCCCATGAGAGGAAGGTAAATATTTCTTTAAACAAATGTTAAGGCACCAAGAAGTCTGATTTGTTATGGGAGATGAGAATTTAGCCAATGGCTATTTAGAAGTGAAGGTGAGAGAGAAAGGATTATTTTCCTGTCATCAGTGATAAAGGAAAATGTAGGACCAAAAGAGTCCAGGAAAAATGAAGCACAAAATCCCAAAGATGACGGTCTAAACTCATTCTATTTCCATTTGATTTTATATTATGAAGGAACAGTACAACTATATCGAAGCAGCTATGTGGTTCTATATTTTAGATTTGTTGTTTCTGTTCTTCTAAGTTCCCTGTAAGAAAAAGGAACAACTTTTAGAAATGGAGAGCTATGCTGAAACAGCAACTCCTTAATTATTTTTTTGCTGTTAATAACCCAGTTGCTCTAATGAGAAGCAAAGTATGCTTGCTTGGTCTATTGGGTTAATCCATGACTTAATATATACATTAATTTTTAGATGGATTTTTAGTCATGGATTTAAAAAATAATTGGAAATAATATCTTTATAAACAGTTTTTTGCAGAACTATCATATTTACTATTAATCTTGATTTTTTTAATGTGGATTTTTTAATAATGTAGAAATAATAAAATGAACACCTAGTATTTCCTTTATGATTTTTTAATGAAAAACAAGTCTGTTAAAACATGCTAAGCATGTATCCAACATCAAAACAAATAAGACTACCACTTTCACTGTGTCTGAAGAGCCAACTCCTTATTATGGCAAAAAAGTCAATTTATTTGGAATATATCCATTAAACTGGAAAACTGTGTGTTTTGATACTCTTTAGAATGTAAATGCAATAATTATTTGTCAATCACTGAAGCAAATTTTAAGACTAGACCACAACAATTACTTTAGAGCACAAAGGCCTGATTAAAACATAGAAGGGGAAACTGTTCTTCACAATTGACAAAAGTTTTCTTTTTAACTGGTAACAAATGATTAAGCTTTATTTTTCCAAGACTGAAAACTTAGGTTTGTAATTTGTTAATTTTTGTTTGTTTTTGCTTGGTTTGCAATGCATGCAGATGCCTCATATTTTTCCTGAATAACGAAACAAAAACTAATTCAAAGACCTTAGCAGAGTTAATAAGCACACAGGCATCTTCTGTGTATGAAACAATCATATAAATATTACGGTTTTCATTTGAAAATATGAGGTGCCAAATTCTATTGTCTATATTAAGAACAACAGCCTGTTGATGTCAGCTGAAAACCTTATTCCTGAACCCTGTTTTGGACCTACCTTGGAATAAATATGACCTAAAAGGTCACTGGCTTTATCAGATAAATCCAAAACTTTCAGAAATAACTTCTGAAAAAAGGGAGCAATTAAATTAAATAAGTTAAATAATAATAAATAATAATATAATAAATTAAATAAGTTAAAAACTTGAAACGTATAATCTCATTTTTTCCCTTCTGTAGAAATAAACTAAAACTCTTTCAGAAGCTGTAACAATATTACTTTTTCACGTCAAACTATATTAAAGACACAAGTGAATACTAGAATTTATTTCCTAATATATTCTGCTGTGCTCCATAAACCTGAATGCATTGAAATTCTGGACTCAGATGGTATAATCTTATTCAAATTCCACAATTTACTTAAACACTGTTACACTTTTTAGATAAAAATTGGAATATTTTAATTTATTTTCTTTCTATTTGATGGACACTAATGGTCTTAAGTTAACAGTGCCTATCACAGCCAGTCACAGAATCATAGTTTACTATTTTAAAATCCATTGTAGTCAATGCATAGATTTCACAAGCAAGCAGTCTGAGAACCATGTGAACTGCTTCATCATTTCCCCTCACTGTTAAAATACACCAAAGTCTATGTGTGTCCACCTTGGCTTCTATGCTATGAGTGTTGAGACCAGCTCCTTGCTTTTGAATCTATAGTTCAAGAATACTGGCTGTGGCAAAATAAAATAAATCAGCTTTCCAAATCACAGCGGTAACGGATAATGAGAATATTTAGTGAGAACTTCAGTTAAATGTCTAATACTATCATGTCTAAAGACTTTCTGGAAAAGTTTCTGCTGACTCTGTAGAAATACAGCTAAAACTATATCTCTTTGGGCTTACTATAACAATTTCACTTGGTTATTTCAAATTTACATAGAAAGTAATGAGAATCTAACATCAATGTATCTGTCCTCTAAATTTCAGACTTTTGATCAAGGTGAAATAGAAAATTCAACTTATGAAAACACTCCAACTAGTGAAAAAGTACTTATCATGCTAGATATAGATCACAGGATTTATTAGAATGTTAAAATTGTCCCTAGAAATGTCTATCAATGTACCAATAGTCTTCTTTTTTTTATTATTTTATTTTTATTCCTTGACTCCAAGATCTCCAGTTTAAATCAAGCTCCTAGTCCTAACCTAAAAGGCAGGAGGAGAACACATCAAATTTATTTGAAAATAGCTTATCTTGGACTTACTCTTACTGGGTCTTGTAGCTAGCATGGACAAACTAGAGATTAACTAGATTTTCATCAGAGGAGTGTATCACAATGTGCTCTAGTCTCAGTAGTTCCATAGATAATTGCAAAGACCAACTATTAAAAGTAAACATAAGTAGTTATTAATTAATGCACTCAAAATACTGAGCAGATGCAGTATATTCAAACACCCATGACCTAAAGGACATTGCAAAATATGGGCAAAATGATCAGATGCCTTAATGTTTTTGTAGAAGTAGATTGTAGAAGATTAAACACTATTTATCTCAAAAAGCAGACAAATAAGGATGAGCAGAGTAAATGCACAATGATAGTAATATAGAGAAGGTAGATTTAAAAGAATAACATAAAACACAAGAAAGCAATAAAAAATCATAATAAAAATTGTAATAAACTG
Source organism: Eurystomus gularis (assembly GCA_013400335.1). Classification (NCBI taxonomy): domain Eukaryota; kingdom Metazoa; phylum Chordata; class Aves; order Coraciiformes; family Coraciidae; genus Eurystomus; species Eurystomus gularis. The sequence goes on along the minus strand of VZZY01005210.1, from coordinate 10,755 downwards.
TAGAAAAAATCGTAATAAAAAACTGTAGATCCAGGTAAGATATATTTTGGTCCCAAGTCATGTGAAAATCTTGGGTGCGTGTTCATTACTGAAAATGAAATTTAGCAAGATTTTCAAAATGTCAGGTGTTTATTTAAATGTTTGGTACTATTGGGAATTTACAGGCAGAAGGGAAAGTTGCATTTTCTGTTTTTTAACTTTGTCCTCATTTTTTAAAAGTGTACATAATAATAAAAAAAAAACATAATAGATGGGCAATGGGTATAATTACTACATGAACAACTACAGAAGCCTTCTAATACAAATATGCTCTCTCCACCAATGACTGCCAATAGATGACCCAGAGATGAAAAAAATCTTATCTAATCACCAGGAATTAATATTGAGTAAAGTTTTAATATGATAGTTGTGTATATATAATATTTGAACATGCACCTGTGAAACAGATTATTTTATTTTAAAATAACCAACCTCCCTGTGATTTAATCCCAAGGCTGTTTTTTTTTCTACTCTTGTGAACAGAGTATATTTAAACAATTAAAAAGATACTGTTTCATATATTTCAGCACTTGTTTTTTTGCCATTTTGGAACAAATACAGAACATGCCAAAATGTATCTAAGAATAGAAATAAAATCCTGATCCTGACCTGGCCTCCCTGCTGGGATCGATGGGACAGGTGTGTGTGGGCCAGTGCTCTGGAGCCTGCAAGCCCTACATTCTCTATTTCCAGATTGCCTAGTGCTTGGCTATTGTGCCAAAAGAAAAATGGCTTTTGGAACAAAATCTCCTCCCCCAAGCACTTTACTGAGCTGGGAAAGATTCTGTTTCAAATCAACATATTATACAGAAAACTTTATTTTAGGTACCAGTATTTGAGACCATGCTCAGTATCTCCATGTTAACGTGACTGATAGTCTTCGTGTATCACCAGAACAGCTTTTTCTCATTGCTCTTTCAATGAGAAAAGCAAGATTTCAGGAGCAAATATAGCCATGGTAAACCAATACAATGTGCTATGGTTGTAATAAATTTGGATCCAATAAGGAATAGTACAGGTACGTGGTTGTTTCTGGTGCGTGGGGACATCTCTTGCCACCACTATCCTCAGTAGCATGTAGATTTCTGCTTCCAGTTGATTATGCCAACTGAAAGACAAACAACTACTTCCCTTGGGCCTTAAAAATTCTAGATTATTTGATTGAAGGACTAAAATAATTGCTTTCAGGGAGAAAATATTGTCTGTCATGTATGCTTTTCCACAGGTCTATGACAGTCTGTTTACTTTGATTTATAATCAGGATGTTCTTATTACCTTCAAGCTTGCTGTCTGTCACTTATGCTTCAGCTTGGCTTAAGACCAAGAATGAAAGGGAATGATATGATGAAAGGCTAAAGCCTGAGGTAGATTGAATTACTTGGTTTCCACAGATTGAAAAAGAAAACTAATGTGCTGATGAGTGGTGCTGTAAAAGGCAAATGCACTGGTTTGTTTATTTATGCATTTATTTTGGTCAGTCCGAAGTTAGGAAGAACCACAGAATAAGTCTAAGGTCACTGAAAACTGATGTTAGATATTAAAAAAGATACATTATAATTCCCAGCAGAACCCAAAATAGTATAAATGAGAAGTCATAGTGAAATTTCTTGGTGCTGTAATACAGAGTTATGCAAGCGGGAATGTTTAGCAATTTGGCTGTATTTGGTTTGTTACGGTAGATTACTAAGCCTAATGCAGTCAAATTGCATTTAATAACTGTCACGAAGGTTTGAGATCAGGTATGAAAGTGTATTATATGGTGACAAAGCAGAAGTTGTTTCTTACTGGGCTTTAGAGAATAAGCTGCTATTAACTTACTCCTCTGCAGACCTGTTCCTCTTCATGCAACTCTGGTGAGCTCCCTCTTAACGTTTCTCTTATTCTATATGTTGCAAGGCTAATAACACCGGGGTGCACTGCGAATTCTGTAAGCTGTATGCTACAGTGTGTGGTGTCACAGAAATGTCACAGAGCTGGGATTTTCTGAGCGGAACTCGTAACACCCCGCAGCACAGTGACAATCAAGTATTTTCAGTCCTGTGGGAAATAGTTTTGTGTGTTAAATGTATGAGGCAGCATAGAAGTATCAATCCCACTGCGTTCTCTGTAGAGTGTCTTATTTTGGAAACGGGAAAATGTACACAGGGGTATGGAAAAAGATAAACAAAAGCAGTCTCTGCTGTAGGTCTGTATTCCCTTGCATGAATTCAAGCTTAAGCAAGATTTATATATTCAAGCATCATAAATCAGAGGTACAAGAAACTCATGATTATGCTCATCTGTGTTGTATGCACATAGAACAGAGGTAACGAACACATTCCTTCATATAGATTACAGTGATTTTTTTTTTACAGGTTTGTGGAAAGAGGGTACTGATACTCTTACAGAAACACTAACTCTGCACCAAAATCACAGACTGTACTCTAGTGTTTATCCCCACTAGGGTGGTCTTCCAGTTCTGGTGGACAGCATATGTTGGCATTATTGTATTGATACCTTATAGTGATTAAGTCAGAAAAGACAAGCAAGAGCACATATCCTTTTCAGTTCTGTTAATCTGAAAGACACAAATTCAGCAAGACAAGCAGAAGTGAGTTTAGAGTGATAGGCCAAATCATGTACCTAAAGGCAATTGGTGTTTTTCCATCAGGGAGAAGGATAAATAGAAAGAACTGAAGTTGCAGTAAGCTTAATGACACAAGCTAGCTAACCACTGTGGCTAAAGTACCCCTCCTACTTGAAAGGCTTTATTCTGCCATGTGCAAAAATATTGTGGGGCTAGAGAACACATAAGCTCTAAAAAAAGACACTGATCAAGAAAATTCAGATGTAAATAGAAGTCGATAATTTATAAATATCACAACTTTGTTCATGTTGTCTAGTAATCTAATTTTCAAATTCATATGGACATTGAGGAAAATGTGGGATTTTGTCTCACTTGAACAAAATAGGAAAGCCAGGGCATTCCTAAATTGATTTGTCAGGTTTGGTTTTGTTGTGGGTTTTTCTCGGGGGGCGTAGGGGGTGGGGTTTTGTTGGTTGTTTGGGAGTGTTTTGGTTTGGGAAACATTATAGCATTCTTGGAAGGACTGTAATAGAAGAGGATGACCCTGGTAGTCATCTACATATCAAGACTACCGTTCAGTGGATGAGACTATCAGCTTGCTCTGTAGTTCAGCAGCTTGTTGACTGTGTATGTGGTATTTTCTTTACCTAGAAATGCTAAAGGCTCCTATTAACGCTGTTTGTTTTAATGTATATTCTGTGTAGGTGGAGGTGCAAGAGTAAACCTCAGATTTATCCATTATTTCAGGTGCGGTGTGAAAATCTAACTTTGAATGGAAGCTATAATATTTGCATTTTCAAATTTATATCTAGTTTGATACCCTCTGGGGCATGACAAATAACAGATGCCGTCGATACAAATTACAGCACTTATATAATATTGTGACATACTAAAATGAATTAAAGCATTCATCTCAACTGACTGCCTCTTACAAGGGCAACCACGTTTCACATCTGCCCTTCCACTTTCTTATATTATCAACCCCCACTGTTTAGAAAAAATTAAATAATACATAACGTATTAATATCCCTTTTCTGGAATGTAGTATAAGAATATCTTTGTTTTCTCCTGGAAATTTCATGCCTGAAAACCCTTTATCCAAAATATTATGGATGTTGATACTACAGGCAAAAATGTAGTGAGTGGTACATTTAAATCTCATCTGTAAAGCCCACTTATTTCACTAAGAATTTTTCACTGTCTTTGCTTTTTAACTATTTACCTTAGTACTGCAATCTGATCATACCTATTTGCCAGAAATAATATGATCTTATTTTGCTGGGCTTGGAATGGGTGTACAAGAAGATAGATACGTTACCTGTTTAATTTGAAATAAGATGCAAGAGAGACTAACAGAACAAATGGGAATATATAAAGGCAATAAACATCAGCTGATGTGACTTTTTTGCATAGTACATTTATATTCAATTATAGTTTGCAAGAAGAGTGCCATTCAACTATTAGCAGTAATCAGGGTGAGTACAACAGGAGGTTTCTTGTTCCTTATTGGGAGTTGTACTGCTCTTGAGTTGAATTATGAGAGAGATATTAAAAAATGGAGTATTTTTTATGACAGGGGCTGGAAATTATGCGGATTCACCAACTACTGCTTATCTTAAATAGTTAACATCAATCTCTCCAAAGGGCTTACTGTAATCAATGCAAGGCTATCTCAAGACACTTGGTCCAACTTTTTGAAATAATTGGCTAATAAAAGGAAAACTCAGTTAAGAGAGATGGTTAAATGCGCCTGAGGAATATAAGTAGAACTGAATACCATTACAATATGTATTCATTAATTTAAACGGCTTGGTTACCTGAATTTTAAACTGTTCTTGTCTCGGCTAATTATGATGTCATTGCTGCTGCTGGAATTCGGTGTTGCTTTGTAAGGTGTAAAATTGTTTCTTTTTACTTTTTAATATTTGTTGGTTTAGGCGTTTTTGTTTTTATTAAAAAAAATGCTGATAGTATATCTAAACAACATACATTTACCTTAGGAGTCCCAGCAGTACTCTGATAGACCTCTACTTACCTCAGGATTGTTTAGACCTAGCAGTAGAAGCATTTTCGAAATTTTTCCAATTACATTTAGGAAAAGTGTATGGACGTAAGACATACAGAAGTAATTACTCACATAGATGCACACTACATGCAAGCCCTCTCAGCCAGGTGTTCAGCTACAGATTTTGGAAGCAGCTGCTAGAAACTATCTAGAACATCAGGTCCATGATAATAATATCAGTTGTGAGGGAAGTAGTTAGAAATTAGGATATCAAGGCTTCTCAAAAAAGGAATAAAAGTAAAGAATACATCTGCTGAAGGATAACTTTGTTCCAATATTTATACTCTTTTGCATAAAGAACAGCTGAAATTTCTCACAAATCATTCCAGGAGTATGTTAATCCCAGGTGGTATTTTTTTAAGAACAGAATTTTTACCATTAATTATGGGAAACTGGAAGAAGATAAACAGTTGCTGATTTTTGTGATGTCTTCTGTGAAGTTTCTTTTTCAGTGAATATTATTTGAAAGGCAACATACAGGAATTTTTTTTGTTTATCCAATTTTGAATTTTTCATGTCAGATCATTTCAGGAGCATTGGAGGGTAGGCAAACTTGCTGTAGTATACTGGGCTTTCCTGCTTATCTAAGGCTACATAAGTAGAATCACCAGTCACTCAAAATATCCCTATGGAAAATAACTTGGACATGTTCTGCAGAGGCATTGTATTTTATCCTTTCAGTAGCCAAGAATATTACATTTGGGAACTCCTCCTCTGATTCTTTTTTTTATTTCTTTTATAACTTCTGTTGTCTTTTTCAGTATACCTTTGTTTTGATGACAGGTTTCTCTGCCTTTTTCTGTATTACCCTTCCAGACACCAGTTTTACTCTTCTTCCCTATTGTTTCAGGCTCTTCTCCTTACCAGAAAATATTGTGAGCAGAGCACTCAGGACCACAGAAAGGTTGGGACAATTTTGAGAAAATGTAAAGAATCAAAGTAATAATCTGATACAAAGTTATGAGCAGATCATAAAAATTCACATTTTGAAAAGATGTGGGCAGGTATTTTCCAACCACAAGACCTCGTTTTTTAAATCTATTAACTTGTAAGATCACCAGGAACACACATTGGTGGAGCACTGCGTAATAACTCACTGTAGGAACCTTCTAGGTACTTAATTCTTTCAGTGCATAGCTTCTTCCTTTCTTACACTACAAGACTTATTATTGTAAAACATAAGTAAGTAATCACAGTTCAATTTCTTATGTCAAGTGCTCCCAAACAAAGTAAATATTCATTAGTAATGTCTTAACCACAAAATAAAATAGTGTACATAATCAAATTCTTATGGGCCCATAATTCAGGCAATAGGACCTAAAATTAACACAGTCAATTTTCATGCAAGAATTGTAGGCACTAAAAGTCCTCCTAAAATACAACCTGGCAAACAGCACACAGCCTTTAAAAGGCACACTACAGAGCTTGCACAGGATGGTGAGAAGCAAGTTGTGCTGAGATGGTGTCAGTGACTCCCATCTCACTGACGTGGAAGACCAAACTTAGGAAGGGCTGGAAACCAGGGTACATTTCCTCTCAGAAAGACAAACTACCACAGAAGATTACCAGCAGCAACTTCTCTATTTGAGAGGCAGCATTTCTTGGACCTGAGTTGCTGCTGGTACACACAAAACCTGACATTTTGAAAAAACAAAAGGCAATTTGGCAAGCTTTCTATGAAAGTTTTTCAAATCCTGTATTAAGTTGCATGCACAAAATACTTACCTACCTGACTTTTTTGCTAAGCATGTTGTAATGTCTATTTTAAAAACAAGAACTAGTGTCTTTTCATACCTGTCATGCAGAATGCTTTCTGCAGTATTATCTCTCCATTTTCCCTGAGACATAGAAAAGTAAAATTAATTATAACTAAACTACTCACAAATTTAAACTTCTAGCGTGATTTAGAGTGATGGTTTAACTCTTACTGTATTTGCATCTCCAGGTTACACACACCAACATGTGTATTTTAAAGGCAGAAAACAGATTTAACAGATATAACAATAGAAAGGGAATATATTAGACTAATAAAAATATTCCCTTCGCATTAGTGTTTCTTTCATGTCAGCATTGGCATTCACAGGAGATATTTCTCCACTGCTATCTGTATTTTTTCCTTTAGTGATAATTTTATCACACCTTAATGTTGCTATTCACCTTTTCCTGCTTCATCTGCTTCACTGATATCTTCTGTGATGTTTCATATTACAGAAATTCCTCTATTTAACATATTAAAGCTTCAGTCCTGGAAACTTTCAAAATACTTACCTCCTCTTATGGAGATACCTGTTACTGTGAGCTTTATATGTGAAATCTAATTTATTCTATGATGTATGACATAAAGAATGCCATTTAATGTCTCTTTTGGAAGCATATATGTTTAGTCTTCCAGCAGAAAGTTTTCTAAAGCAAGAATTCATGTTTGGCATCTCTCACTTGTGATACAGCACCGTTAACAGGTGGGCTAGATGTAAAATTTGGATTATATTCTAGATTTCAGCCCTATCATCTGTCCCAAAATTGTTTGTTAGGGCTATTGGCCTATTTTGTATTAAGAACAAAGAACAATTTACAGATTCAAGAGAGATCTAAATGTTGTGAAAATTCAAGACTGTTTGCAATAAGGCACAATAGACGAGGATGATTCAATATTAATTAAAATTTAAAGAGATTTAATATCATCATCATGAACCATATTGGTATGCTGACTAATGTATCAGCATTTGGAAGCATGGAAATCCCATTGGGAATATCTAAATCTGAAAGAAGGTCAAATTCTTTATTGGATTTTACATGCCATATTGTTCATTGTCTTTCAAGAAAAAAAAATGTGCAAAGACTTGTTATTCTAAGGATCCTGTATCTGTAAAACAGAGGTGTTTATCAAAGCACTAAAGTCAGGGAAGTGTAATCCTGAATAACTACACACTTTTTCCAGAGTAAGTTTATGTAGAAGATGACCAAAGAGATAAATAAAAAAAAAAGGTTTGAAGAGTTGATTAAGGCAGCTGCAGAAGTTACGTACTTTCTCATTCTGGTTCTAAACTTGCTGTTGTCTTGTCACAGGGCAGGTCAACTGCTCCCTAAGACACAGAGTGCTAGGAGTGGCAGGGACCAGCAGGGCAGGCACCTGGCCAGCCAGGGACTGCTGCTTCTTTCAGCAAGATTTTCCTCACACCTACACAACTCTGGGGGCACTGGGTTATGAAACGCTGTGGTCATAGAGGGACAGGCCTCCTATAGTAGAGGGGTTCAGGTCACCACCAAGGTGCAATCCCAAGCCATGTGAGAAGAGCAGGATGCTGACAGCAACAGGTATTGCTGACAGTCCAGTGGTCAACAGATAAATAGAAGGTCACAAGCTGGGTCCAAGGTCGATCCAGACAATCCAAAAATGGGGATGGAGATTGGCACTGCAATGACTGTCTTGACAGTGACTGATGGCCTCAGGCTGATCTGAAATGGGACTCCTGGGCCTATTGGCAGGGTAGATGGAAGCCCCAGAGGAGAAGGCTACTCAGGGCTTTTGAAACCTGACAGTGCACCCAAGCCCTGACAGTTGTATAAAACCGTTATACGAGTTAATACCTCTGTTTGCTCCCAAGTTTGGGACTAAGTTTGGATCCTGCTGCACCTGAACTCCCATCTGAGAAAGAGCTTAGACTACAAGGGGGTCCTTTCTGAACCTCTTAACCCAACAGAACAGTTTTGTCCAACCCTGTCCTCTATGCAGTAAATGATCAAGTGTACCTTGCCATTGAATCTTGTTAAACCACTGCCACATTTGCTATCAAACTTTGTTAAATCACAATTTTAAATTAAAAAAAAACATATTGCTACCTCTCTAACACTGAAATCCATCACCCCACCTGTGACAATATGTCTGTCTGCTCTCCTTTGCTGTTCCCAAGTCCACCTTTTGCTGCTGTCCATAATCATAATTTGTCGATGTTCCCAACTACAGCTCGTCACTGGGCTGATCTGTGATTTTCACCTTTTCATACAGATCCTGTGTCATAGCATAGTTGTCACTTATTTTTGTTCCACCAGTTTTTTCTCCATCATATTTCATGAAGACACCTTCAGAAAGGTCTGGCATATTGTTTATTTTCTGAGTTGTGAGCTCTGGTCTCCATCAGTTCTGTTGTGTAATTCTTTTTGTACACTTAGCATGCTCCATACTAATCAATATGGTTGCATGTATCAGATGTGCATAGGCTCATTTATACACCTTCCTGGGAGCTCTAAGACCACTCTGAAAAGAGTCGAAGCCTGGTAAAGTCTCCTTCTGAGGCATAGACAGTTTCTACAAAAACATATTTTCTCAGAGAAATTAAAGATTAAGAAATACATTCCTCTAAAAAAGAATGTTCTTGAGAATAAGATATAGTATCACAGTCTTAAATAAGACTCCAATCTGTGATAGGTCTTGTGGTTTTTGTACAGATAGCCAGCAACAGATAAGTGTTAAACCTTTTATTACAGTAACAAATAACATCCATTGAGGTTATCTTGTATTTCTTCCATACTTTGGTTTTTTTCACTTAGTATTTCTGATCCACTCCCTTCCCCCTTATTTTTTCCAATGATGATATCAAAGAATTAAGGGGTTTTTTTCTAACTGCTTTGCAAGTTATTCTACTAAAGCCATTTTTGATCTAAGCATACTTTCAGGCACCCTTTCTCCCCTCTTTCTTATTTATACTGGAAACAGTACAATCAACTGGTGGTGTAGTGAAAATTTTCCTGAACGAATCATCGTCTAACAGTTTTCTTTGGCCAAATCAACGAACTAAAGTGGCCTCAGCAGGAAAAAAATTAAGTCTTCAAACGGAAGTTTTTAATCCATCCTTCTGAATATGAAATTCTTACTAATTTAAATAGTTTTCCTTACAAGTTACTTACTCTCTCCCCTCTATGTCCTCTTCATTATTTTATTGTACTTATTTATTTTCTATAAGAAAGCCCCTGGAGAATATGCAATTTTTGTACAAATTGAAATATCATACAAATCGCTATTAAAGAAAATGTTTGTATTTTGATTCTAGCACACTTTTCCATTCATTATTAGTTGCATGTTAAATGGTCAAAATAAATACAAACTGTCTCTGCCTCCAAAGATTAGCCTTATTTTCATAAGGTCTAATATCCTCTTTTTGCTGAATTTCTGACAAAATGGAACCTAAAATATGAGTTAATAGTTTGACCACATTTATTTATATGTCCAGGAAGAATCTAATATTGAATACTTTATCATGTATTTAGCAAAATAACTGAATTGAAAAGGTGTGTTTGTGAAGAAATGGTTTTAGAAAATAGAAATAAATTTTAGATTGGGTAACGACAAGAAAAATGCATATTTAAAAAGAATACATTAATTGCTTGTTAATTTTGGTGGGACGGAATAAAAATTATATTAACTTTTCTCACTTTAATACATGTGAAATATCTGTATGGTTCAAGATGATCAATACAGACTTTTTAACCTCTTTTACTGGCAGTAAAGGAAAAAATATCGAAAACTGAAAAGCCACCTTGAGTCATGGGCTCCTAGTTAAGGTTCACAGTACATCATCAGAACGCTTCTGATGTCAGAAGAAACTGATGTCAGCTCATATTCTAAGAATGAGGAAAAACTTCAGAGCAGGCTTTCGTCTTCTCTTTTATCCTCCACAAGAATCGTTGATGAAGTAATTTTAATCCATGGGATTGAAGTATACTGTACATATAGAAAAGAAAGGTAGGTGCCAGATTGCAACGCATCTTCCACTTAATTATTTCCAAAGCACAAAATTAGTTAGAGCCACAGATAGTTCTTACACATAGGAGGAGAGCCAGGTCTCTGTTTTACTGTGTTAGTAATAACATACATGCTTGCATTATTGAAGCACAACTGTAAACCCAACTGGATATCAGTTACATAGCAGATGAAATGGATTTTTCCTTTAAAATTAGTGTGTTATTTTGTGGTCTTATGTGATAGCTCTATGTCTAATACAGCCACTATTTTAGTATCAGGATTTTCTCTACATCGTTCCAGAGAAGCAATAAGAAGATACTCTGGTATTTGCATGAGGTTCTAAAA
>VZZY01005202.1:1789-12580 GCA_013400335.1 Eurystomus gularis | reverse complement strand
GGCCTCAGGACAGCGCTGCAAAGCAGACACATGGCTACTTCATCATCCCAAAAATATAGTATAAAGAAAGAAAACTAACTTTTGAAACATGCTGTAGATAAATACGCTTATTTTAAAATGTCTTAAAACTTCTGAGTAGAAACTCCAGGTGTGCTTTAGAAAAGTTAATATAAGTCTGCAATGCCGTGCAGAGATTGAGCAAATTCCAGCCTGGGAAGGGGAGGCTAAGGGTTGGTGTCACTTGTAAATCCCTGTGATGTTGTCCTTGATCTCATTGCAATTGCTGTTTAGACCCCAAAGCTGAGACCTGCAGTGCCTTAGCTCTAGAAGATGCTTTCAGAAGTACCAATCTAGTTAAGAATTCACTCAGTGTCCCTGGTCTCCAGGGTTTAGTCTCCTGTCTGCTGTGCTATGGAAACAGGAAAGATCTGTCACTGTTCTGCTAATCCTCCAGCTCTGGTATGATGGATACCTGACACATAGCAGTGTTATACTTGGGGGTTTTTTATGGGTCTTTCACGCTTTTTTTCGTATAATGTCTTTAAATACTTAATTTAACACTTGTACCCTGTGTTTTCTACTCAAATATGTACTTTTGAACAATGCTAAAGATGTATTGTTGGTGTCCAGCACCAGATTATGTTCCTGAATGGCATTTTTAACATATGGACAAATGAACTCAGCCTAAAGCAACCTATTTTTGTTACCAAGGGCACTTCTATAGAGTAGCATCCCTCCCCAGTGTGGCACTGGTAGTACTAATCTACCAAAAAAAAACCCCCTATTTTTGTGCTACACACCACTCACAGATCTTCATCCATGCTAAAAGGCTTTCTGTTGTTAACATGCGTTATTACAATGCTAATAAAATATTTGAGGCATGGTATGCACATTAAATACAGTTAGAAAGTTAAGCACTCAGTGCTATTTTAAATCATTTAACGTGTAGTCTCCTCTGTATTTGAGTTGATCGATGCGTATTGTAACGACGCAGTCAAATGTCAAAACCTAGCTACCATTTTTCCATTTTAATTGGGTTTGCAAAGCACTCGCTACATTTCTGCCTAATTGGTAATGTACTAGCTTCACCTCCTCTGCTTGTATAGCAATAAAATGTACAAATACCATTATATCAAACTAGCTAAAAATTGTCTTAGGCTGTTTTTTAAAAATGGAAGACAACAGTAAATGAGAACAATTTTTAATTCAAAGTGGGGAAGAAAAACCCACCAAAACCCAGACAAACTGGCAAATCACAGGGCAAACTGTGATCTTTTCATGGAGTTTGGAGAAACCAGACAGTTTTAATACTGTCAAACCATACCAAAATCTAAACCAGTTCCTGTTGCTCTCATTAAACTACAGAACAGAAAGCTTGTTATACAAAAAAAAAAAAAAAAGTTGAAAAAGCCTGGGGAAAAGACAATACTGAAGCAGTACTTCCAAGAAAAAGAAAAGCACAAGGAAGACACAGAACTCATAGGAAAAAAGTGCACATTTAAATAAAATAATTTCTTATAGCAATTTTGTCAGAAAAAAACGCCAAACCTCTTATACATTAGATGATAGTGTTTATTTTCAATTCTATTGTTTTTAATTACTAAGTACAGAGAGATATGAAACCTGCACCAAATTGCATTTCCCTTTCTAAAAACCTGTATCTAGGCCTTGAGTTAAATATAAGATTTGCCAAATGCAGACATATGTTGCTCAAGCCTAGAAATAAATATTTACAAAACAAACAAACAAACCAGGTTTCATTTTCACTCATTTCTTTAGAGTTTTAATAAATGATGTTAATTTTTTTCTGTCATTCTACATTCACATTGTCTAGACCATAGATACTTTTCCTTATTGTAAGGGTGTCAAGGTGGATTTGTTTCATTCAGTTCCAAGGTTATTCCAATATTTTATTTTGACAGAAAATGCAGAAATGAAATGCAAGCAAAAAGGACATTGGGAAAAATCCCATGAAAAACAGGATCTCTTGCTGGTGGTACAGCTCAAGAACGTCTGTATCATGTAAAACTGAAAAGCATAAAGTTCCTGATCAGCAATGACATAATAAAATAGCAAATCTTATAACTTCAGGAATAGAAATAATAGCACAAGAAAAACATTTCTGTATTTAATATCCAACTGTTTGCTAAATAATTTAAAGATAAACAGCATAAAATAAATTAATGACTTAATTTACAGTCTCTGTGGAAGTAAATTCTCAAAAACACCGGGCAAAATTTGCTCAATGTTAGTTCAGAGTGCAGCCACGATCTAAAGCCAGCAGGTTTCCAGGCAGCTCTGTCTCCCACAGTATAGCCTGAGCTCAGGCTCCAGCTGAGCACTGCAGCGCTTACAGATTTATGAACTATACAATCCACTGGTCATGTAAGAGGCAGCAGCCCCTGCTCCAAAACCAGCCTGCCTTTGGTAGCAGATTTCCAAACAACATCCAGCATAGAACGATCTAAGGATCAGCAGTTTGCTCCCAGGAGGGGCATCCTTGCAATGCATCATATGGTATTTTGGACAGCCTTTCCTGTCTGCAGACAGTCAAGTGATTCAACCGCACGTCTTGTGAGGATAGAGAAATATACTGGGAAAAAGAGAAAGTTGCTTATGTTCAGGACATCTTGAAGCCTGTGGCTGCTAACCAGAAGGTAGCTTCTTATGCTAGAACAAGCTGTCCCCATGATTTTTTTTTTCCTTAAACCAGAGTGTTAGCAGCCAAACTCAAGTGTTGCCTCATGCACAGAATAAAAACTCCCTCCAAAAATCAAGTTGTTCCAACCTTACAACCCAAAGCTGCTGTCCCTACATTATATTTAGAATAAGAAAAATCTAAACCCTCTTATAAGAATTAGGACTAAGGTGGAGATCAGGCAAACCTTAAGGCACCCACCGAGTAATCAGGGTAAACCGAAAAACTTCCCCTCTGCAGAAATAGTGGCGTTTTAAAGCATAAATAATTGCTGAGGCAGTTGTAATACCCCTTGTGATGGCTTTTCAGTACTGTTTATACTGGAAGGCTAACAAATTATCACCTGATAGCTGTCAGCAGAAAAAGCATTAACATAAAATATGTGAAGTATCTAATTTACCTTGTGGAGCACCTATGAAGGCTATGAGGTTTCAGCTCTGTAAACAGCTGAAAAATGTCTACGGTTTCCTATTTCGTTGAACTTGCTGAAGGGGAGTCAGCAAGTCTCTGCTGAAGTGTTTCTTACCTTTCACCTTTTGTTTCTTAGTATCACATTGTGTAAAAATAAGTAAGAATTTTAAGCATGGCCAGGCAGCAATGTCAGCAGCGGCTCAGCAGCCCTTGAAGAACAGCTGTGTGCCATCAACACCCAGCTCGCTGGCCAAAGAGACTCTTGTGTTCCTGACAGGATGATGTCCCAAAGCAGATATTGAAGAACCATTCACTGCTGGTTCAGCAGCAGTCATGACATGAGAGCTATTAAGCTAGGAAGATTTTGGTTCTGCTGCTCTGGTTTCCCATGAATTCTGATATTCCTGTGTCCCACCAGTGTCTCAGCCCTGCTGCCATTGCTTCCTGCAGGGGGGGGAGCACGCGGTCTCAGCGTTTTTTAATGTTTCCACATTAAATGGCCTTTTCTCTTTCATTTCCTGACGAAGACAACATTGTGATGGCTGTGCCTTTGAAAAGTGTTGGTTCGACATCTTGCCTGAACCCTGTTGTTGTAGCCATTGGCTTCTTACACCAGCTGATCACTGAGCTGGGTTTATTTCGGCAGTGTCATTTCCCGTGCCCAGCAGCACAGCAGATGTTGGCGAACTCAGCTAGATCCCTGTTAATTTTTCCAGATTTCCAGCTTTGCTCTGTCACTTCAGCTTTTCCCTCCTCCTGACACAAACTGCCTATCCGTTTTTGTCTTGATCACATTTTGCTGTCCAGGGACTGGCAGGTTGTCTTCTCAGGAGTAAACGCTGCGACTTCTAGAAAGTACTGAGGAGGACTGAGCCAGGCCAGTGCAGTGACGAGTACACTCACGGTAACATTGCAAAATATTTGACAAGAGAGCACAGGCAACTACAAGCTTTTGCATCAGTGGGTGAAATCACTGTGTCTTGTTGGCTGCAAAGTATCTGCATTGCTGGAAGATAACCATGGTCTTGTCGATGCCATCCAGGCTGTGCAGGATACGGGTGCATGTTACCCTTGGGAAACTGAGGTAGCACTGGAGATACTCCCCACAGCCAGGCAGAAACACACCCTGCTCTTTTACTCTTCTCTGATTCAGCCTCTGAGCTATGCAAAATAAACTCCTTTAAAAAGAAGAAGCAAGCAAATAAACAAAAAAAATCCAAACCAAACACAAGAGAAAAAGAGCTACTTATTACTTTTCAGATGGGAAGAGCAGCTGCCAGGGCAATAGAGGGTTGGGGTATTCTCCCTCTTTAAGTAAAGCTCTGAAAACTCCCCAAGGATCCCTCTGGCAGAGGCCATGATAATAATGTGACCACCTCCTGAAAGTAATCTTAAAATACCTGCAGAGCTCCAGCAACTTCCTGTTGCATCTTCAGCGGTTGTGCAAAAAATTGTGTGTGTAGGAGTGTTTTTGCAGCAAGACAGATTTTCTGCATAAAATCCTAAGGGAGACAAGGCAAAGGGAATTTTAACCTTGATGAGAAAGGTGAAGGTAACATTCTTTTAGAGGAAAGAACGATTCATGAAAGCTACAGAAGTCCAGGTGTAGCTTTTGAAGGTCTCCAGTAGGAAAAAGAAAATGGATTAATTTTTTATCTTAATTTGGAACTTTTTGCATATTTCTGGAAAAAGGACAGAATTCCATCTGTGTAGCCCATTACTTCTAGCAGCTTCCAGATGATATAAGATTTCCAGATGAACTAGGAGTACTGGAATACAATGATATTGAAAAGCAAACTAGACTTGAATGGGGGAGAACACCACAGTTTGAAGGCTTTTTTTCTCTTTTTATTGCTTTTTGTGAGCATCTGACAAAGCATTGGAAGAAGGTCTTTGAAAAAGGTAAACATCCACACCAGTCTGAAGATAAGACTTAGATAGCTTCTGTATCTATGTAATGATCCTCTCCAGAGAATTGCAAAGAAGGGAACAAACAAAATAAAACAGAATTAGCTGGGAGGGAAAGGGAACTTGAGAGGTCTCTATACCAACCTCCTACTTCAAACAGTGTCAGACATGAGATCAGATGAGGTTGCTCAGGGCTTTATCCAGCTAAGGTTTGGAAATATCCAAGGACAGAAGTGGTGTCGCCTCCCTGTGCTGTCATGTGAGGAAAAAACTTTCTTTTACCTCCAGCCTCTCTGGCCTGGCTCAGCTCGCTGCATGCCAGGGCACAAAGCAGCCCCTGGCCCCACCAGCATCACTGCCAGGGCTCTGTCTGCCCGGGCCAGGGCTGCGCTTTGCTCCTGCGCAAGTGCATGGGGTCCCGTCAGACCCCCCCAGCCTTGTCCCAGCCCCTCTGTAGGGCAGCCCTGCCCTTGCACGTATTGCAAGGAGCAGGTTTTCTTTATCTTTTTTTTTCAAATGTTTCTTGAAATGCAATCAAGCCTAAGAAACTTTCCCAGAAATCTGAAGGGAAAGAAGAAAAAAACAGAAATAATAAAAAAGAAGGCAAACCAAATCATTCCCTTAAACACTTCATTTTGGAGCAATTGCCTATTGACAACTGTGGTGGTGGACTTTTGAAACCTTGTGTGGTTTGGACAGAATCTAGGCAAGCACTCTTGCGAAAAAACCCCAGAGACTAGACCTCTGCCCTCAATAAACTAAAGGCAGCTCGGTTATGTTGAATTTGTATATGCTATGGAAATGGCCCCAAGAACTTCGTGAAATTTTGGAAATCTTCTTCCCTCTCATAAACAAGCAAATCTATTGCAGGCTGACATTTCTAATTTAAAACTAACATTCCTAACAAGCCTCTCTCCCAAGAGAGGTCCAAGAGATCTTGTGAGAGGAATTATTGCAGCTACTCAGAATTTCAGGAGGGAAAAAATGCAGACACGTAGACTAGTCTGGGCACAAAGGCATCAGTAGAAACCTCTCATCCAGCCTCCTGTACAAGGCTGAGGTACATTCAGCGCTAGGTCAGGTTGATCAGAGCTTTATTCAGCCCATTTTTGAAAGCTCCCAGGGAGGGAAATTGCAGTGCTTTTCTGGGCATTGTACTCCACTGCTTCACCCTGCTCATGGCAAATTAGTTTGCCTTTGTGTCTACCCAGAATTTCCTTTACTATGACTTTTTACGGTTGTCTTTGCTGTGCAGAGCCGAAAAGAGTATGGGTCTGTCTCCTTGATACTCCTCCTTGATAATTTAGGCTTAGCAGAGAAGGCAGTAATCACTGCCCTCAACTCTCTGGCTGTGTTCCTGCCTGTACCGCCTTCATGCAGTCATTAAACTTGAAGATATTCAAGAGAAAACTCAGCGAAAGTCTGGATAGCAACATTAGGCAACCTTGGCTAGAGGTACTTGTCTACACCCTTGCTTAGTAGCAGGGTGGACAGGGGTAGAGAAAGTGCCCGTATGTCAAAGCAAAGGTGTCCTTGCTGTGGGCAAAGGCAAATCAACTGGGGCTCTTTAGTCTGGAGAAGAGGAGACTGAGAGGAGACCTTATTGCTCCCTACAACTACCTAAAAGGAAGTTATAGCAAGGCTGGTGTTGGTCTCTTCTCCCAAATTACTAATGATAGAATGAGAGGAAATGGCCTCAAGTTGCATCAGGGAAGTTTAGATTAGGAAGAAATTCTTTACTGAGAGAGTGTTTGGGCACTGGAACAGACTGCCCGGGAAGGTGGTGGAGTCAACATCCCTGTAGGTGTTTAAAAAATGAGTAGATGTAGCACTTGCGGCCATGGTCTAGTGGCTAGAGAGATGTTAGGATGAAGGCTGGACTTGATGATCCTGGTGGTCCTTTCCAACCATAATGATTCTATGATTCTATACCTACTTGATCTCCTGTGTCAGCATCATGCTGTGTATGAAAGTGAGCGGCCTTCCAGGCAGGGAGAGCTGCAGGTGACAGGGCATGGCAGGGGATGACATGGCTGGCCCTGCATCTGTGCTGCAAGACCAAGCAGTCACCTACATACAGTAATCATTACTGCCCAGGAAATGCAATAGGTTTCACAGAGAACAGGAGGGGAAAAAGAAAACAAATCCATGGCGGTCTCAGCTTGGCTCCAGTGCTGGCAGATCCTTTGCAAGAGTGAAAGACGAATGTTGCTTGTAAGACATTTTCTCAGATAGCAGCTGCAGAGGATACAATGCTCTCCTGCTTCTCCTGTCTCTACCCAGGATCCAACACCTGCACATGACAGAGCTGTACCTGGCTTCTTAAATCACTGTGCTTCTGCTAGAGCAGGTTTGAGAACTGGCAACAGCACTTTGCAATTACTGGAAGCTGGGATTTGGTCATATGGTTGGCCCTTGGACAAAACTCCTTTAGACTTCAGGAAGGGTTTGTTCCTGAGGAAGGAATGCAGCATGGAGCATTTGTTAGTGCTGCATGTCTGTGCCAGAAAAGAGGCTCAGTACTTCCAATTTTTGAGTAGCAAAAAGCACGGAGATCCATGAGTTCCCTTGCATTTCTCAGACCTTTTGAGGTTTCTGCAAAGCCATAAACAGAGGAAACATCAAGGGATCTCTGTTTCCTTGAACCTTCACAGCTGTGGCAGGCTTGGGAGTCCATAGGTACATGCTGTGATTTAGCAGCAATGCAGTGTCTAAGATGTGGTATGTCTTGCTTCTGCAATGTGCTGTTGCTCACATCATGAGCCCGTTGGGAAGACCTCTGTCATTGTTAGCCAAGGACATGAGATCAAATAGCTTTTTTTATAGCTTTAACCTTCCAGGTGCAAACATCCGCTTGGCCAATGTGATGTCTGTGCAAGGCAGGTACCCCTCTGCTCTTCAGAAACAACCACTCACTCACATCTGTGATCAGTTGACCCAGGACCCACTTGCAGATGGCACTTCTCCATAACTCCTCTGTGGTGGCCACCACAGAAACCTTGCACTGTGGACTTGCAATTGTTCACAAAGTTGTGCATTTGTGGGAGTTTTGGCAGTGGGGACACCCAAAGAAACCCCAAGTGATATGGTCACAGAGGAAATTGCAGAGGTTTCCAAATCACAGGTAACTTCAACCCCAAGCTTGCCTTCCTTCTTCGTGCTGCCTCTGCAGGCAGAGGAGAGTTGGGGGATGCAAGACTTTTACAAGCATAGACAGCAATACACTCATGTGCTGAGCTCCTGACTGTGCCAATGCTGCCAGCCTGGCATTTTAACATTGTTCCTGGTATAAATATTGCTCTTCAAATCTTGCAGACTTCTTCAGCTCTTTTACTAGAGGGTCTTCATCAATGAATTGTCTATGGGCTTGTAAACATTTCTGCACCTCATTATTTGCTCCTTCTGGATAGAAGTCTATTTGGAGTTTCATTAACAAAGATTATTATTGTGAACCATGACTAATTCCTCCCAAAGCACTTCCATCTCTCATGACCATTTTTAAGTTTAAAAATAAATGCCAGCTGCTCTTCTTTGCTGGAGCTTGTGAAAAGTACAATGACAGCTTGATAAGATTGTTGCTAGGCTGATCACGTGTTGGTTTGTGTCAGAGGTTCCAGAAGGGGTTCTGTTTTGCTTTATGGATCAGAGGATAACTTTTTTAAGCTTTACAGGAAATAGAAAAAACAGCTTGCCCATATGTTGCCATACTGAGTTCCTCGCAGGAATGAACTTCATAAATGTAAAAATGGAGGGACTAAAAATTATTATAAACAATTATTAACTCACTTGAAACCAGATGAGAAAAACTGACTTGCACTGGTTGGAGCTTAAAATGGTCATTCTTAAGTTTTAATTTGCAGCAGCCATTATCCAAATCAATCTCGATATAGATGGAAAACAAAGCCATTTTGCCTCCCCACCTGCAAAGCCACACCCTTGGGCTTTCTTTTTCACCGATGTTGTTTAAAACTGCAGCCTATGTAGCTACACACAGAGAGGTAAGACAAGCAGATTATAGAGTCTCGTTCAGCGCAAGTTCTCCACTGCCTGCAATTCCAGGAGCATTAAGTTTGGCGAAAAGGGGAGCCCCACACTGTCTGCAGCAGCCCAGCTGCAGTAATTGAGTTACCTGCACTTAAAGGTGCTGTGACTGGGCTAACTGACACCAGGAGGGAAGGCAGTCTTCATTTTAAGATGCCCTTCAGCACACATACCTAGGAAGTATTTGGGAAAGATTCTGTGCCTTAAGGAGATCTTCATATTCAGCTGACAACTTTGAAAAGAAGCATCACGCTTGAGTGCATTCCTTACTGGTGCCCGTGGGAAGGGACATCTCACTTTGGAAGTAGCTGATATTATGCCAGTATGAAGTCAAGCCTGGCATCCCTTGCAGTAACTTGATAGAGACAACTTTGCAGAAGAAGGAGCTTGAGCTCTAAAAGTAGAAACGATGAAAACAGCAAGATTGTGTTTTCAGCGCACAGATAACCTCTGAATATGTTTGGTTATGTGGAAAGAACATGAAACCACTGGACATGGTTATAATTTGTTTTCCTCCTAGGTTTGTGGTAAAAAAAAAGATATAATGAAAGTCTTACCTTGATCCAAGGCTGACTACATCTTCCCACTACAAGCAGGGTAAACCAACACTCCTAAAGATATTTTTCTTATGCGAGTGGTTATTTCAATGTTTATCAAAGATTTCACAGCACCAAAAAAACCCTGTGTATTTATTAGTCCCTGCTGTTGCTTTTTTAGACTAGATTTATATTTTGCACAGGAGAATCAAATATCTGATTGCCTGACTTGACTGCAGCAGGACGGCAATAAGAATTTGCAGGATTGAAACAGATTTGGAGAGGCTTCTGTAAAGAATGGTAAAACAGGAAAAAATATTTGCTGTATTTGGGGAACTGATTCATTATTCCTTTCCCTCTGTCCTCAGCTGCCATCTCCTTCTGTTTTCCTCTGATGTGGAGTTGACTATTTGAGTTTGGTGACTGCATTGGTGTACATAGGGCTCACTGCAAAAAGCCTGAGCTTAAACACCTCTTCCAAAATCTGTGATGTTCAATCTAAACTTTCTGGTGTTTGCAGAGGTAGTCATCCCCACTTTTTTTTCAGAAAATAAAACCATTTCAATATAAACTTTAAAAAGAAATCTAAATCCTCCTCCTAAAATTGCATCCTTGCTCTGCGGTAGCCACTGCAAGGCTTTCAGCCCCCCACAACGTAACATTCACACATTTTCAGACTGAAAAAGTCATACTAGGTATCGACGCTTGGTGGTGCTGGGTGGATCTATAGAGCAACCTGTTCTTATACTCCTTTCTTACCAAACTCTCCTGCTGCATGCCACCCACCAGCTCCTATCCAACCTTCACACTACCCCAATATCTACAGAAGCAAACCTTGCCAACCACCAGATGGGTTCTGTTATCTGAGCACTCAGCAGTACATATGTAGTGCTGTAACCTAAACACAACCTCTCGAGTTGTAAGAGGCTCCCAGACTGCTTCTGCTCTCTCTCAAATAGCTCTTCAAATATTCATACCCTTTTTTTCGCCATTTTCTTTTAGTTGGTTCATTTGTTCACTTTCTCTGGAGCAAGCCTTTCTACTGCAGTGCTGGAGGCTGTCGCTGAAAGTGAAGGTGATGCTCAAGCACGTTCCAGTGATTAGCTGGCTTGGACTTCTGACCTGCTACAAAGGCAAACTTTTCTACACTTCCTATTCACAAAAATAATTAAAGGACAATTCTTTTCAGACCAGTTA